>CAUYRT010094055.1:25000-117413 GCA_963574885.1 Lepilemur ruficaudatus | reverse complement strand
TTGCTCAAGGTCAGGAGTTCGAAACCAGCCTGAGCAAGAGCGAGACCCCATCTCTACTAATAATAGAAAGAAATTAATTGGCCAACTAAATATATATAGAAAAAATTAGCCGGGCATGGTGGCGCATGCCTATAGTCCCAGCTACTTGGGAGGCTGAGACAGAAGGATCCCTTCAGCCCAGGAGTTTGAGGTTGCTGTGAGCTAGGCTGACGCCACGGCACTCACTCTAGCCCGGGCAGCAGAGTGAGACTCTGTCTCAAAAAAAAAAAAAAAAAAAAGAAAAAAGAAATGAACCTGGGCTAGCCTTCCTCTCACTGTTCAAATCCCCTCCATGAGACCCAAACAATGTAAAAATGTATACATGATTGCATTTATGAAAAATATGTAAATTTCTCTTTTCTTCTTTGTCTTCAACTGCCATTAAACTTTAAAAGCACTAGGTCTTTTAGTTAAACCAGTGCATTATGCATAATTGTCATAACATATCAATAGGATGAAGTAAGTTCATTTTATAAGTAGGTAAGCTGAGGTAACCAAGGGCTGAGCCCTGCCTTGGATAGTAGACAGTGCATAATCTCTGACTGAAGACGGGAGTGGGGTGTTGGAGTGGCCTGTGGCTATGCACAAAGAAGGTGTAATAAATTGCACATTTTGAATTTTTTAGTGTATACTACCTTTTCTTAGTTACACACTGCAGATGGCTGATGAACCTAATAAAATATAATACCAGGCAAATACAGTTGCAGGCAAGGGACAGCTATCATTGACCTCTTAGGGGAGAGTCATAACTGACCTAAGCCTTCTGCAGTAATCACCCACTTAGGGCTCAACTTTTGAAGAGCTCCCAGTCTTGTTTGGATAAACAGCTTTTGACTGCTTATTTTATTCCTGTCTGATAATGGGCCTCCATTGTTGATTGCAGGTGCCTGAACAGCAGGTGGGGACATTAGGAACCTTATTTTTATGTAAGTGTGCTTTCCTCCTGTCATGGATGCAGTGTCCTGTATGGTGTTCTGTATATTTTGTGAACACAAGAATGCTGTGGGCTTTCGTGCAAACTGTGAAAGTGGTATATGTAAGAAGGAAGGTAAGGCATGATGTTCTCAATGCTTCCAGCAATCTCTAAAGCCTTCCTCCAAACAGTGTGGACAAGCATTATTGGCATTATTTAGAAGCTTGTTAGAAATGTAGAGTCTCAGATCGCAGCCCAGACCCACTGATTCAGAGTTTGCATTTAACACAATCCCCCGGTGCTTACT
The DNA here is from genome assembly GCA_963574885.1 of Lepilemur ruficaudatus. Classification (NCBI taxonomy): domain Eukaryota; kingdom Metazoa; phylum Chordata; class Mammalia; order Primates; family Lepilemuridae; genus Lepilemur; species Lepilemur ruficaudatus. The sequence goes on along the minus strand of CAUYRT010094055.1, from coordinate 116,154 downwards.
ATGTACATTAAAGTTTGAGATGTATAGCTTTTAAGTAATACATTTGTTCTTCTCTATTAGAAAGAATATCTAGTTTCCTTGAGATGCAGTAAGACTACAAACAATTGTATGCATATACGTATCGCTGTTGTAAATATACTAAGAGACTTTATTCAAAATTAAAAATTTGGAGACTTAGGGCAAATGTCAGTCTAGAAGAGACTTTTTCCCAGAAACCATGACAAATCAAAATTTCTTATCTTGTAGAATTTTTTCCCCTTAAGGAAATTGAACCAAATTGCAAGATATGTAGGATAAACTGGAGAGTTGACATCACCAATCCTGTGGTTTTACAGGTGGCTAACCTAAAGGGTACATTGACCAAATGACATTCCCAGATGAAGTCTGGGGAGAAATTTAGGACAGGGAACTGAGGTGGCCCCAGGTGATGGATACACTGTTTCTAACTATGTTGCCTTCCAGTGGGGCAAATGATTGCTCAGTTGGTGGCTAGCTCTACTGAGAAAAAATAAGAAAAAAGTAAGAACTGTGCAAAACAACTTCATGCTGAACATGATTAACAGCAGTCTATATTTGCTACAGATTTGTTGGCCAAAAATTTCTTCTCTTCCTACTGCTGTGCTGCGAGCCAGTTGGCTGCTGTTTTCTCTCCAGAGGTGGATGCTTTACCGTGATAGGGTAATTCCCACATGAAAATAGTCTTATGAGGTGATACAGGATTCATCAGACTGGAGTGCTCTATGGAGTAAGTTGATATTTTTAAGGATTAGGAAAAATGAGATGATTAAAATACTGTAACATATGCATCTTTTAAAGGGTAAGATTAATGTGGACATGCATGCACTGATCCTGCATAACTCAGCATATATTTCCAAATAAAAATGAGTCTTTACTAAGTGTAAACATCATTTAAACAACATGGATTATATAAACTATCAGTGGCATAATAATTAAATGAAAGAATAAGAGCATGCCCCAGACAAATTAAACAGCTTGTGAGTTTTTACTGCATATTGATGTGTATGCTGAAGAATACATGTTTCAACTACTCTACGAACTTAGAAGAAAGAATTACTTATCTTTAAGATCTCACTGGCTTGATGTTCCTTTCCATAATTTTTTTAAAATTTCAATTTATTGTAGAAAGTAAACTGGATTTTCAAAAAAAGTGTAGTTTATTATAGAATCTCAAAGAATTTTATACATAGTTAAAACAAAAGCACATAAGAATATATATTTTTCACATCAAATTCACCATTATTTTAGGCAGAATTGAAATTCACATATAAAATAACACAGAAGATTCTTCTCTCCATATTTTTCTCATTTAAACTATTGATAATGTTAAAGTCTTAGGTTTCTTAATACTGCAGACAAAAATAAGTCAAGTTGGTAGTGTTTTGATTAATGCAGATAAGGCATCTAAGCGGGAAATTTTTAACCTCCTATTCATTCATTATTCAATAAATATTTATTGAGCACCTAATATGTGCCAACCATGTTCAGTGGAAAAAAAAAACCCTTGTCTCTATGCAGTTACTGCACAATATTGTGCACCTAATTGAGAATTACATAGACAGAATGAAAACCAATACAAAATGCAGCAAAAAAGAAAAATACCTTCACTGGGCACATTCAATAAAAAATGTGGAATATCAAATTTTCATGGGGAGATATTATATGATTTTATTCTGCTTTATAGTATTTTAAAAATCAATTTCAAAGATAGGGGTGGGAAATATCAATTTTAATATGAAACATAAATAAAAGATTTTATTTGGCATTATTTTTCATGAATTAGCTATAAAAGGTCACATGAGATAATTATTAGATTACAGATAATTGAACATATAAAAACACTTATCTGTGTATGATAATTATGCATGTGTTTCATTTTATGCAATAAATGCATTCTTGCAGTTTAATGTGTCAAAATCTGACAAATAGAAATGTTTAAATGTTTAAAGATTAAAATTAATTTTTTAAAGAAATATTAATATATATTATATTGTCAAACCTTCCAAACTTAATATTTTTTGAAAATTAATTGAAATTCTGCAACTTTTGCTTATTGCATGCAAACTGGTTTTAAAGTAATACAGAAAAACACAGACTATGAACACATAGGGATCATAAATAAAAATCAAACTCACTGTCCGCAGGTTTGCAGCTAAATCAAACCAAACTATCAGTTTATTCAAGAGGATCATGTGAGCTATTTTAATTTATAAATTTTCTATTTAACAGAAATGGTTAAAAGTCTTCAAACAGCTAATGTATGTATATTGTATATTGAACTTGTACTTAGTATATGTGGCTTAACTACTATAGAATAAAATAAAAAGAACTGTGAAATTTATTCTTTTTGGGGGGCTGCATTCTAAAATGGAACAATAAACAAGTTAAATAACAAAATTGCAAAGATTTGGAATAAAACTTGTCCATGCAAATCTCAAAAAGTAAATTACATAAAATTATACAGCAAAAGGCAGAGAAATTGCAAATAGTGGGTATGTCTAAATTTATGAAAACTTAATTATGGCTTGCCATTCTTTATGTTTATCATATTCTTTTTTTTTTACAAATACAATAATAAATAATTTTGTTAGAAGTAAGTAACATGGTAATTAAGGATTTTCCTCAACCTAGGCAAACAGAAGGACTTTTTCAAGGAATAGAAAATCACAGCTTGGGAGTCATTTAAACTTTAAGATCCATAAGAAGGAATTTTAAACGTGCTAATTAAGTACTTGTTAACATTTTGTATAGGAATTCCTTTTTGTGAGAGGTGAATCACACACCTTCTAAAGAAGGTAATAAGCACTCATCTGAAATTTGTATTGAAAGCCCTGCTTTTTTAAAGGATTGGTTTAAAGGAAAACAAAAAGCATCCTTAGGTAGCATTCCTGAAAATAAACCTGCAAATTGAAAGAACTTTACAAATTGAAAAGTACCTTTACAATAATGAAAATTTAATGATGTGAGAAAAAAAAATCTAAAGTGTGAGAAAAAGAAAATTGCTAGGAACTTTTTTAAAAAAATAGTTTAAGACATTATTGTTGTTTTATTTTTTAATTTAATAGTTTTGTTACAGTAGGTAGATGCTTGCATGTCTAAGTTTTTTTTTTTTTTTTTTCTTAACAAACTAGTCTTGAAGGTACAACCTGATCTTTCCTGTGAGTGTACAGATATGAAGACTTATTATTCATCCTTGTCTGCTTGATTGGTTGTTAAAAAGTATCAATTACTAGTTTACTGTGTTTTGAACTCTGTATCATATATATCCCCCACTCCTAGACTAAGGTAACCATATATTTTACAGGACCTGTACTGTTTTCAGGTAATTCACACTCTCCCACCACACAGAATCAATGAACTCCTCCTCCCTTTTCATGTAATATGTTTTATTTTCCTAGAGTTTGCAATTCAAGAATCATCTCATGCTTGAGTTGGCCTCTATAGTTACTATTTGCTCCAAATAAAGGAGTTAGGAGATAATACAAGGATAAACCCTACAGAAAAATATGTTCTACATTTTGTAGAACACAGGCCTTGCAAGAAGGTGGCAAGTAGGATTAAGGAGTATACTGAGTCATTCTTTCTATATCAACCCAAAGATGTATGTTCTTCAGCTGCTATCAGAATTTTTTTTAAATCTGAAATTTAGTGATATATTCTATCTGATATAAAGCCAAGTTGAGTAAAGAACTTTATTTTTTTAAAGAAGTATAACTAAAGAGAGATCATTATTTTCTCAGAAGCATGACTGGCAAAAGGGAAGAGCCTGTAAAATTTGTAGCATCTTATAAAATACGCCTTCATGTCAGGAATATAGACTGAATGTGTAAAATTCTGATTTGATTTCCTGTAAGTTACTTCCCATTGATTTGGAAGTTCAAAGTTTCTATTATAATTTCACACCTACGTTAACACAATTTACAGGAAGAAACATGTGGCATATGTATATTTTATTTCTCCCCTTGCTTTTTTACATCATAAAACTATTGTTGAATTTTTATAAATTTAAAATTATGATTTTAGAAGTAACACTATTTCACAAGAATTATTCCTGATTCAGAAGTCATTTTATTAATTTTAAATAAGTGTGAGTTCCAGAAGCCAAATTATTTGGCTTCAATTTGGGGGAACAGAAGAGATAACACAGGTAATGGAATAATATCTCATTTTTTTTAATTATAAGAACATGTAAGTAAGCTTTGATATAGTTTCCTACACAAAGGAGTTATAGTAGTGTGGTGTACATAAAATTTTATATTTTAAGATCAATGCTGTTAAGATTTACAAGTATAGCAAAAAAAGAGAACTGTAATGCAGAAATTACTATAGAACGTACACCTTGATAAAATTAGAGATTCAAATTAAGAGCATCATAATATCAAATACCAAGCCTTAACATTGCAATTCATTAATCCATTATAATTCATTAGACAAATGTCCCAAGGAGAGGGCAGAATGTACAATGAGTGTTTTCTGGAAATGAATTGCTAAAAATTGGTAGAGTCTGAAAAGACTTCAGAATTGGAAGCTCCAGCTGGGTTTAAAAGGATGGGGGAAGGGATTTTACTCACTATTAAATATCTGAAACACCACTTCAAAAATAAAACCCACAAATGTCTCATCAGTTCTTATTGCATCAGGCTGACTCTGACTCTATCTGAAGCATTTTTTTTCCTTTATAAAGACAAGATTTTAAAACATGCAAAGGACATTTTACATTGATTTAGGCCAGTTGGAGAAAACATGGTTCAGAGTAGGATTTCAAAATGTTCCATTAAATACAATAACATTTGCAGTCGGGGTACTGTTCCATAATAATTTTAAAAGATTTCATTTTACTTATCATTGCAAGCCATTATCTGATCATATTTGACCTACATATTAATATTTTCATTATCATTCAAGCCTTTTTGCTCTGTACACACAAATTGTCAGTCCTCTTCACTGAGAGATTATTTATTTACTCTGGAAATATCTGGAATTCTTTCACCCTATCTTTTCCTCTGGGACTTCACCCCCCCTCTCATCGATATTAATGTCTGGGGGAGGGGGACACATTTAACAAAAAACGTGGGACAGAAAGCGGTCCCTCTTAATGGTATACTATGGGAGAAGTAGAAAAACAAAGGGAAAAAAAGAAAATGATAATTGTTTTCTCTAAGGCTATTATCTAATGCGAAAGCAAATAGTCAGTCTGGAAATCAGCTAACAGAAGGGGATTAGAGAGGAGATCTGAGAGTGGCTTGATTTCTAGCAGGGCTGTCTCTCCAGCCAGTGATGAGACACAGGCAGGACGGGCAGGGCAGCCAGGAGCGCTCCAGATGGCCAGGGAAAGTGGTCGTCTTGGGTTACTGCAGGGCACTCGGGCCGCCAGCTTTAGGGAGCCAGCCCCACGTCCAGCCTGCCCAGGAGAGGGGGAGGCCGGGAGGGAGGCAGCCCGCCCGCCCGCGCGCCCAGCTAGCCAGGCCTGCCCATTGTTAACATATACTTGACCTCCGTGACCCCCGCACGACACAGATGTCTCCCACCTCCACCGCCCCCCCGCCCCGCCGCGGGCCCTCCCCCCTGCACCTGGTAGCGGCCGCGCCGCCGCCTCCCTCCTGAGCGGCCGCGGCGCCCCGGGCGCGGGCGCGCGCCGGAGCCGGCCTGGTGCGGGCGCTCTCGGCGCACAGCGCGCGGCACTCCTGCTCCCCGGCGGACGCCCGGCCGCCCTGCAGATAAATGCGTCGCCTTCCTCGAGAGTGAGCGAGGGCGGGCGAAGCAGACGCAGACGCCGCCTGTGACAGTGGCAATTCCCTGCGCCCCACATCACATTTGTCTGCCACAGCAGCAGCGACAGAAAAGCGGAGGGAGGGAGGGAGGCGGGAGGAGGGGAGAGGAGCTCCGCAAGTCTTGGGCTCTGCTTGGAGGCTGCGTTCGGCTGGCGTCCCCGACCCCGGGCTTTCTGCACCGCAGCTCGCTCGGGGTAGAGCCGGGCGGCCGCCGTCGCTCCGCGGCGCGACTCCGCGGCCTCGTGGCAAGCGCGCCTGGGAGCGAGGCCGCGGACACTCTGGCCTCGCGAGGGACGCCGCGCCGCGCCCTCGCCCCCTCGCCCCGCGGGCCGGCCGAGACGACGGGAAGTTTTATTTGCAGCTCGAAGCCCGTGGCGGATGGTGGGACTTTCCGGCCCTGTGCAGTGTAAGTGCCCGCGGGAGGGCTCGGGCGGCGGGGACGGGCCCCTGGCTGTTACTATTAATTACTATTCTGATGACCGTCATCTTCGTTTGGATTATTCGACCGGGAGTCTCCGGGCTGTACTTGTCGCTTAACTAGGGTAGGACTACGCACCAGGGCAAGAGGAACATCGCGGGTGACTCCAGTCTGCGGTGACACTGAACTTCGCGGGTCAGCCAAGGATGCGATTTTTACTATTAGATTCCCAGCACTGTCTTTTTAATTATTTTCCCCCTGTCTATGATCACGGTATGCGAACAGGAAGATGACGAGTGGGTTTTTTTTCCCCTCTGACAAAACTACTGGCCAAGGTGTCCACAGTGTGTTTGGCAGGTGGCCCTATTCCCGCATCCTGGGGTTTTAAAATTGGAATCGAAAGGCTTGTTTTAGTGGTGGAAAACTTAGCCCTAGGAGGAGAAGCGGAATCTTAACTTTGGGACCCGGCTTCGACTAGGGTAGGGGTTCTCTAGGAGGTACCCAGGTGCTGTGCGCCTGCTTGAGAACTTTCCCTGTTACTCCTGGGCGTTTGGGGCGCTCGAGCGGGAAGCCCTTGGACGAGCAGGCGGGCAGCGCTCCTGCCCGGCGGGTCCCGGGCTTCGCAGGCGGCGGCGGGTGGGCAGCGTCGCCTCTGCCCGACCTCTGCGCGCCCCGGGCCCCGCCGCTCGGCTCTCCTGGGTGTTCCCGTCGCATCCCCGACTCGGTGCCCACTTCTGCTGAGCGGGAAGCACAGCCTTGTGCCCCGTAGCTCCCGCCCGACGGGGCCCAGACGGGTGTCGCGTCTGGAGAATTCCTTTCGTTTCCCAGAAACCCCTCTGGTGAAGCCCCGGGACCGGTGGAGACGCGCTGCGCGCCCGCCCGCTCACCGCCCTCTTCGCGAACTTGATAGGACCGAGTTGGTTGGCGCACCCAGACCCCTCTCCCAGGGCGGACCTTGCTCTGACCAGGATGCCTTAAGCAAATACGTTTGTCAGCAAAAGGCGCTTAAATTCATTTTTTTGAAACTTTTTTTTTTTTGTAAGCGCTATCAACCCTTGGAAAAGTTTGAGTAGTATGATTCCGGGAAGTAGGATGTGAACCACAACTGTTACTAAAAATAGCCACCTTCCCTCCCCCTCTCCGCCAAAAGGCCTTTGAGTTTGGAGAATTTGGCTGGGGAGCCCTACAGCCTTTGGTCTCTTTATTCCTTGCAAAGTATAGTGGAGAAATCATTTGCGTTTAGCTTTCCTTCAAGATTGGGCACCACAAATCCCAAAGTGCCTCAGCCTGGCTGCTGCTTCCTGGGAGAATCTGCAGAAGGTCGCTTTAAGGAATGGCTAGTATTCCCGCGGAGGAGGAGGCCAGGGCGAGGGAATGAAGACCAGGAGAGCTGGAGAGGCCACTCCAGACCAACTTTATGTGCTTAATGTAACTCTGAGCCCCCTTGAATTTTTAACTTCGCTTCCCTTAATTAATCTGCTCAGGGCCTGTATATAAATGGCTGTCCACAGCTGCAGCAAATTGATTTATCTCCTGATAAAGGTTGGGTTGCTGACCAAAGCATTCTTTCTACCTTCTGTGTGAACTGAAATGTGTTTTACAGGGTTTCCCCCCCTCCTAGTCTGCTTTTAAACATGTGTACCATTTTTAAGTGCACTCAGTGGCTTTTATTATCATTGCCCTCCTTTGCATAGAACAGGAGTGGAACTGGGTCTGTGCCCAGAGAGTCCGTACTCCCTAGAATACAAATTGACCAGCTTCTCTGTGATAAACGGTTTGTTAGTGTTGGGGGCCTCCTTTTAGTTTATTGCAGCGTTTTGCCTTGACCATATGAGAGTATTCTGTTGTGCCTAATTTCTCCTGTCACACAGTTCTTAAGAAAAGGTCAATAAACACCATTGTTTCTCAAACCATCATAGCCCTAACCTAGGTGTTTATGTCAGCTGTGATGTGTATAGACAGATGCAAACTCATAATTCTATGGATTTCCCCCTTGTTTATCCTTAAAGACTAGTCTGCTTTTAACATATGGTGGTTTTCAGATAACAGACATAGGTTTATATGATTTCATTTTCTTTTTTCGTTTCTTGTTTTTAACTGATTATTATTTTTCAGAGAGCTGACAGTCTCACCCAATATTATTAATCAGAGAATCTTAGTGTGATCCAGGCTTTTTTTTTTTCTTTTCTTTCTTTTATTTTTTTGGCAGCCAGGATGGACATTGAAGGAAGTTGAAGTCTATCATTTCTTGTGCTCTGTTTAGCATTTGATATTTCATTGGTTTATACATTTAAAAGACAAAATTCCAACAAAATAACCAAGGAATTGGGCTCATTCTGGGTGCATAAAAACTGACTTTATTTTTACTGAGAACTTTATATTAAACATCTTTGTTTAAGCATTAATAATTTTATTGTAAATCATTTAGACAGCAGTCATTTTATTTGAAAAGCTAAGTACTGCAAGGGAGAATTTCAGTATGTAGTTTCTCCAGTGTCCAGTTCATACCTAATAAAAGCAGTGGAAAAACCAGTCTATTTTTTCTTTTATGTTTGGACAACTCAAAGCAGACCAGAAGTCTTTGAAATGATATTTTCCTTTGTAGACTTAGTCTCTGTGACCCAGTAATACCTGCTAATAAGTTGATTTTAAAATGATCTTTAAAAGGTCTTTCTTAATAAAAATAATTTTACCTGCAATACAATACAAGCTATTCAAGTTGCTAGAAATAGTAGGACAGTATTGTTGTAGCTATAGGACTGCAGCTTTTACATATTTTCGCAATTTTCCCTTTCTGAGAGAAGTAAAATATTGCTCTTGATATTAGTATTTGATGATGAGCTCTCCCATGAAGGTGTTAGTCTACATATTTGCAGATAAAAGAGCACTTCATAAATTATAAAGAACTACACAAATGTAAGGTGCCGTTATAATTTATTTTATTGTAAAATAGAAGCTTAGCCAAAAAAACCTCATTTTTTTTTAACATTGAAAAAGGATCACAAGAAAGAAATGCTTCCAATAGGAATGCTGGTCAGTGGTTGTCAGTTTAGGACATTCTTCACTGTCAAATCCTGTTTCTCACTTCTTTGATATGAACATCAGCTGACAGGCACTGAATGCAAAGCCTTCTTCATTGAGGTTTTATGCAGGCAACATAGCCCTTCATAGCAAAGCAGTCTGAAAAATTGGCACCTGCAGGATTTGCATGTGAAAAAAACTGAGTCAGTTGCATTTTGCTGGAGTCTATTACTGTAAGTTATGTAAGTTCAGTGAGAAGGGCTATTTATTTGTTGCTGTTTGGGCATTTAAAGCTTCTTTGTTTTATGGACACCTTAGTCATCATATAGTGATCCACAGACTTTATTGATAGCAGAAGCAGGGAGAAGTGAGCTCCAGCTTTATAGAAGTTATTTATTATGGAATGAAGTTGTTTTTAACCATGTGCTTGCAGAGTGCACTTACTTTTATAGTTAAATTTTTAAATGTGCCTTGAAAGAATGAACTCATTCAACTTTGAGAATCATCTATCAGAAGTTAAATACATAAAACTAGGTTAACATAAGTATCCTTTGAAAACAATCTAGGATTTTAAGAGTGCTGTATTTTAACAACAACTTAAAATCTGTAAGAAAAAATACTTAAGCCTTTCATCTAAAGTTCAGGAATAATCTTAAGTTTTTCCCAACTTTACTTGTTAAATTGTCCCTCTAATGTCTTTTAAAAAAATCATATTTGACTATTTATGCAAAATAACTAAAATATGTTCAATCAGCTAAAACACCTTTGTTAACCTCAGAGTATTATCCATCAGTGGGAACATTTTATCCACAGTAAGCTATTTATTATGATCTAAAGAGACACCTTCCAACTTCACTTTTTTACAGCCATTAATATAAGAGTTCCTAAATAATGTTTAAAGAACAGTGAACATTTTATTAAAGCAAACATTAGTTCAGTTTAATGGAGGTAATTGTAAGTGATAAGACAGAGCAGGTTATCTGTGTGTTGTTTAAACAGAAGGAGCTACTTTGCACCATTTCCAGTAGTCATCTGTGAAGAAAAGGGTTTGCACCTGTCTGTCCACACTAATTATAGATTAGGGCCAAAGAAATGAAATCTGAGGAGGTTTTCAGCTAATGAAATCCATACTGATTTTATTGTAAATGTTTTTTATGTAAAGAGGTTGATGGTTGAGTTATGAGTGAATAAGTCACCATGTAGCTGCAATGCATATGGTTTTGAAGCACAATTCTGCTGCATTAACCTTTGATATTAAAAAAAGACAAACAACTTAGATATGGATGCTAGCCTTTGTTTGGCATCCATAGCTATAATTTAGTGAGGTTCAGTGTGCAATTTAGGAATGTGATGCAAAGCAGCTTAAACATTAGAATATTCTGATATTCTGAAATGCAGATTAAGTAGAAGGTAGGTTCTGTTTTATGCATATAAAACATCAGAAAATTAGAAAATCTTTTTCTTTTTCCTACATTTCAGCTTCACATACATGAGAAATTAAAGCAAAATGAGTGAAGAATGCATTCTGCAATAAAAGGTCACATGAATGTCTACCACATCTGTTTATAGTAATTATGAACATAATTAACATAAGAATTACAAATGAAATAATGACAAGCTGAGCAATGAGATATTATGCCATAATGGTCATATGTTGGAATTCTCACATTATAGCACACTAGAATTCACATACTCAAAGAAAGAAAGAAAATGCTAGATTTTTATCTGAATTAATGCTTCAAAACTTATCTGCCTGGGGCAGATGGACTTCTTGCTTTTATAGGAAGGTAACCTATTATTAAGAAAAGAACTAGTTGAAATTAAGATTTCTAGCGTCTAGCCTGGACTTTAAGACAGCTGTGATTATAGAAACCACTTTGTGTTGTACATTTATTCTGTGATTATGCTTCTTGATTATTGTATTTCTTTTTCTTTTTTTAATTGAAAGCTTTGCAGCAAAGTGTTTGCTTTGGAAGACAGTCATGGATTCTTCCCATTTGAGAATTGGTTGATCTTTTCTATAACTGTGAGCCAGAAGTCAATGAACAAACAAGGTAGTAATAGAAATACTGTGCCTTTACGGAATGAGAACATTGGCAGATTAGCTTTTGCACAGATTTCTTCATGCCTTTAGAGCTTGGGATGCCTCTTAAAAATATGAACCTTTTCTGAGTTTGAAAGCAATAGTATTGTAATTTTTTTTTTAAATAGCATTTCTTAAAAGAGCATATAAGGAAAAAATCAGTGGGAATTTGTAAATTGTATCTTTTTCTTCCTAGAATTTTGTTGGATTTTTAGGTGTTTGTATGTGGTCTGTGTCCAAACTGACCTAACTAAAACGTAATAAAGAGGAGAGTATGTGTGGTTGCTTCTGGTTATTCTGAATACATTTTTCTGCAACAGTTAGAGAAAAGGTGAAAGGTGACCTTTTATGAGAGTTAAAATGATACTCCAGAAATCTGTTATTAAATTTAAAACATGTAAGAATGACAGATTTTCACCCATTTAGAGCTCACTTGATTTTGTAATATAGCCTGCCAAGTGTTTCACTTCCTACCCTTGCACCCTTCTCTAACTATTGAAACTGATCACTTTTGAAGATTTATGGAGAAATATTACCTTGTTCTCCTCTCAGTGATACCACAAGATTTTTCACATTATTGGATTACTGGACTATTGTGGCAGACCCCTTTTTTATCTGACATTCATTGCATGACAAGATTTTCACACATGCCCCTCCCCCACCAATGCCCAGCCTTTTCTCGCTTTGTATTACCTACCAAATTTCTTTAAATTCTTTTCTTGGGATCAGAGCACTGGGGCTGGGGGTGACTACTACACACAAACAGTTTTTTGGCTAAGTGATTTGATGGGGAGTGCTTGATTAAACAATACCTCTCCTCATTTTCTAAAAAGCCTCTTAAAATTTGTCTCCTGTAAAAGGTGGCTGCTATTTCTCTTGCTCTTCTCTGTCTTTCTCTGCTCACTAGCCTTACCACCCCCCCCATTTTGTCTTTCTATTGAGAACCCGTGCACAAACTATTTTATAACCCTAAATTTCACAGCAGCTGGGGCTACAGTATGTGCCATGAAAAATGATGTAGTTTACTGGCTTTCATTCTGAACTCACTCTTCATACTGTAGTGAGAGCTTCTTAACCAAGCTTCAGTGCCTGGAAACACAACACAACCAAATATTCCACCCCCCCTCCCAATAAAATAACCTTCTTTGCAGCATTATCTGCACTCCATTAAGGATCTGATCAGATGTTCAGATTGTCTGATGGGTGCATTTAAAAGTGAAAAGGGGCTCCGGAGGGACTACTCAGGTGTATCTCCCTCTGACCCTGCATGGGAGGAGGATGAACTCTGGGCTGAGGACGGGCATTAGCCCCTGCTTGTTCTCTGATTGATTCTCAGGCTGTGGGTGGGTGAAGAGCCATGAGGCAGCTCAAGCTGAGATTGATTGCCTCAATTTCAGATTCCCACCTCCAAAATAGACTCTCAGATGTACACATAAGGAACCCCTCCCCCAACACAATTTCTGGAGGTGGAGCAGGTGTCTAAGAGTCACCTGTAGCTACCAATCACAAGTGGTCCCCCTTAGCACAATGATGCTGGCTGCAGGAATCTTCAGCTGGGACACATTAAAGCCCAGGGAAAGGAGCTATTTTATATCTCTGTACGGGTGGGTGTGCGGGGGCTGCAAAGAAAGAGGGGAGAACTCCCACTTAAGGTTGGTCTGGAAGGCTGTTTAACTGCTGTGAGGACTCAATAGGTTTGTTTTGCAAATTGTGGCTGTTGGGATGGAGGTGAGATGGGGAATGTCTCCTTATGCTCTGCGAAGAAGAGACAGCTCTTGATCCCCCTCTGACCTTGACAGAACCTCTAAAATGTTCCAGTCCAGGCCTGGAGCAGGGAAATACAGTTTGCTGGTGAGGACTCCCCCCTTTTTTCTTGGGGTAGGGGCAGATTCAGGCATGCAGGCGACTCCCAGCCCTGCCTCTCCTCCGCAGCCAGGCTTAGGATGGCTCTCCCCCACTTCCCAGCCCCGTCCTGGGGCCTGAGCCCCCGCCCCCTCCATCCCTTTCGGTTTCTTCCCTCCTGCCTGTCTCTTCTCTGCGTTTCTCCCTCTCTCTCCCACTTTTCCTCCCTCTCCCGCTCCGTCTCACACGCACCCTGTGTTTATTTTCCTGCTTCCATCTGGGCCCTGCTGATATTGTAATCACCCTGATGCACGTTGGCTTCTCTCCTCTCCCTCCTGCGCTCACACACTCACTCACACACAATGTGCCATCCTGACAAGCCTTTTACTTCTGATAAGCTCCGATGTGTGTTTAATGAATACAAAGCCGCGGTCTGGGTGCCGCGGCGGCCGCTCTCCCGCGCTCCTTTGCCAGAAGGTAATCTCCGCGCACGGGGGGAGGCGGGCGGGGCAGGAGGGGCGGCCGGAGGAGGGGGCGCGGGGAGGCGGCTTTCTCGCTCCCTCTCTCCCTTCCCAAACGATTCAGAAGTCGATAAGACCAGGAGAAGTGAAGATGTAACATGTTATCTGTCGCTCCTCTTAGCTGGCGGAGAGAATTTACATTTAGAGATTAGCAGAGGGAGAAAGAGAAATCTGCCTTTTGTTGTGTGGGGTGAGGAGGCGGCATCAGCCCTGGCCTTGACGCTATCTCCCATCACCTCTGCTATCCAGACAGGACTCACCGAGGTGAGATTACCGGAGGGCCTTATCTTTAATTGGGTTTAGTTTTGCCAGTCTGAATAGGTTTAAAGAGACTCGATAAAGGGGGAACAATGGATTATTTATGGACTGGACGCCGAAGCCTCTAGATGAAGAAGGGAGAGAGGAAAACTGCTTAACAACTTGATTAGTTCATTTTTATTTTAAAGCGAGACACTCTCTCTTTCGGTGGAATGAAGGGCTACAGAACTTAGGTGCGATTTGAATGACTTAAAATGTTGTATTTCTTCCTCTTCCCGACCCCCCTGCCCTTCCCAGCATCACTCACCTACCTGATTTTAACAGGAGTTTCATTCGCCCCTTACGTTTGGGGTTGATAAACTGAGAGAAGAGGGTAGAGGCTTTTGGGATTGATCATTAGTGTTTGGTTTTGTGTGACTTGTTTTGAATGGGTGACGAATGGATGCGTACAGCACTTGAATGAGTGAGAAAAGCAAACGAAGCTGACTTTTAATATGGAATTAGTTGATTTTGTAGTATGGTTCAACTCAGGCTAGAGGGGGAAAAAAACCCAAGTGTGTTAGTAGATTTGTACTTTGGATTTGAAGGGTGAATTTTTTTTTTTTTTTTTTTTTTTTGCTTGGAGTCAGCTTAAAAGAAGAAAAATGTTGTATTGACTCATAAGTGTATTTCAAAAAATTTTGATGTCAACTTTGGAAGGTTCTTAATATGAATAAAAGTAGAAAAATGATTGTTTTGCCTCCTGCACATTGTCAAAATAGGTGTTTTCTTAGATAGATAGATATGATCTGGTAACTAAAAGCCTAATTAAAATTTGTTTAAAGCCAGGGGGGCATGTTTCCTTGTTGACAGCGGCAGATCGATTGGGTAAGACAATAGAGTCCCATTATTTTACTTCCATTGACTGAACATATTGACATTTCAGGTTTGCTATTGCCTCAGTGAGCATGATGAAACACTGAAATTCACAGACCAACTGGCCAGAGTGGCACATATATTGCTGTATGTCATTTCTGCCTTCAGGTTACCTTATCACTGAGACAGAATGGGAAAGGACAGACTGGAATCCTTCAGAAAGGGTAGAGCTCTCTTGGCCAAGAAACTCACGAATAGCATGTCTTAGGAGCATCTTTAATTTGACCCAGAATCAGGTGTTCCAGAGAAATGTGTGGAGTACTTTTATTTAAAAATCTGAGAAGCAACCTAGCTAGCAATCTTGCATATTTTACAGGCATGAATACCCATTTTCAAGATTTACCTTTGCCTTCCCTTTACAGTGTGGGTGGTCAGTCCCTTCATTTAGGTCACTAGGGTGTTGTGTGAGTGACATCGGTTCTTCCCCAACCTGGGGTACTCAAACAACCAAGCACCTGCTAAATCTATATCTGATAAAAGAATGTACAAGGTCCCTTCAAAAATAGGACCTGACTCTGACTTTTTGTTTCCAGTTTTCTTATAGTGGGTGGAATACAAAATGGGATGTGTATATTTCACACTCATGTGCATATATAGGCAATAATATGTAGAGATAGATCTATGTGGTTTTCAAGCAGAGGCAGGGAGAATACTAAATAATACATTATCTTCTTGGTGTAATTTACCCTTTTACATATTTTGCACAGTCTTTTCATAATGACACTAAGTATTAGGCTTTGAGTCAAAGAAATTTGAGCCATACAAAAAGTGAATGTGAAAAAAATCAGAAGGGACTTAACATATTTTTAAAAAGTTTAATGAAAATATAAATCTATTATAAATATGACTTATACACAGCAATTGTTGCCATCGAGTAGGCAACTGATGCCCTTTGCAGTGTTTAGAACAAAACTAGTCCTTTGTACCATTTTTATGAAAATGTTAGGTTTCTGTTTGATCGGCAGGTGCTGTTGAGATGAAAGCCATGTGTAAATTTTCAGAAGGCCAAAAGTGTCAATTCAGAAAAGGAAAGTGATAAGAGAAAATGCAATCAGTTTTCCTGTTTTCAATTTGTGCAGGATTTGAAGAGCTGTTTTGTTAAACTGCTACATCTGCTCCAATATGAATATTGAACTACTTCCACTAAAAATAACAACCTATAATTTGGAAGCTACTGCAGTCTTTTGTTAATGTGAGTGGGTTATTTAAAAACAAAAAAACAAAAAAATAAAAAAAAAACAATTTTCTATTCTGACAATCTCTTGCCTAATGTGCATTTTCATTTGTTGGCACTTTTATCCTCAGCAGATAAATGGTATTATGCAATTAGGACCTCATCTTGTTTGACTATAAAAGAGGTTTCCATAGGTGAAAATCCTGGTAATATAAAAAGGGTTTGCCCAAAACAAAATTTATTTTAAAATAACCTGTTTAAATACATATATTTAAAATGATATAGTTATTCCTCACATTCTCTAATTTACAATTTTTAACTTACTGCCGACTATTGTAACAAAGTTAACACTAATTCCTTTGCATACTGAGCATTCTGAGATTTATTTCACCTTTAATATACCTGCAAATGTCAGTTTAAACTAATCAGGGATATTTTACCTAACAGGGCTTTCAGAATAATTTTTTTTATGCTTAAATAAAATGATTATGCTTGAGTGCCTGCATACAAAAGCTTTAGCTTCTATAGTACTGCTAATCAAATAAGTTTTATGGGCAGGGAAAGCACCACATTAGAGAAAAATTAGATGCATTTTACTGGTGACATTTCTAGGAAAGACATGTTCTTTTAAAATCATCTAATCTTAATTAAAAAGAAAACTAATACATCTTAATAATAAAAATAATATTTCATCCCTATAATGGGAAAGTGAATGGCAGTGCTATCCATATAAAACATGGGCACAGAGAATTAAGGTGGAATGGAGACTCAAGAAATTTGGATAAGGTTCAATATTAACTCAATCCTCAATTGCAGTTGAGTTGACTTGTGCCTTTAGTAATTTGTCTAGGGTGAGACTTGATCACTGCTTAGGCTCAATTAGCTATGTAGCTTGTGGCTTCACATGTGAATTGCTAGACATACTCTTCACAGATAAACTCAGAATATCTCAAGAATGGATAAAGGGGAAGACAGATACAGTGACACATTAGTGTGTTTGATATTAACAAATGCCACGTTTTTCCTGAAACACCAACCCGAGTTAGTTTAATGAATGTGTATATTTGTGATTCTACATATGTAACCAAAGAATAATGCTTTTAAGGAATGTACTTTCCAGTTTGAAGTCCAAATGACATTCCAATGTGGCATGTTGTGCTGGCATATCTTAAAGAGATCATGTAGGTATATTCACTGGTACAGCACTTTGCCACTCTCAAGAAAAGATGCTGGGTCGCATTAGTGTTAAACAGTTTATTCACAGACATAGTCTCATCACTCCTGATGCGATCTAATGAGTTGTTGTTCTGTGAAGCCACAATCCTGAATCGAAGCCACAGTATCTTACATGGCACCAACAGGGGAGAGCTTCCTAGAACTTTGTTTAAAATCTTCATACTTTGTGAAATCATGTCCAGGCTCTCAACATCAGAAACACTGATAGAGTAATGCCCATGGCTGATGTTTAAGGCATGGGACCCTCTTGTTCAAAAAAGTTTAAAACCATCAGTGCTGCTTATAACCACTAACATTTTCAGTGACTAACAGAGATGAGCTCAAAATCCTCTGCTTTGATAGTTCTTATGGTGAATACCTGCATAATGTAATGCATGAAGGAATAAAGCAGGCATTCGTTTTTCTAGGTTTCGTATTGATCAAGGTCTCTAAAGCAAATCAGCATTTGGGTGAATAGGGCCTTTAGAATATAGATTCTGTAGAAGAGAATTGCAAAGGGCACAAATGTGAAGTTTTCCTATTGTGTCTCCAACAATCTAAGCACCTCTAAGTGCCTTGGGGAATGTGATTGACTGGGTTCATTAATCTTTTAACACCTTGGGCACAGACCACTTCTAAGTGTGCACAAGGCTTTCAAGGGCTACCACTTAGTTGTTGGTCTTGGGAGACAGGAAAAGAACTGATAAATATCAGAGACCTACTATGAGCCTAAACTTAACCTTCACATACGTTTTCATCACTGATTTTAAGTAAATGATTCATTTCACTTTCATCATTTCAAGGAACTTCAGCCCATTGTTCTAAGACTCTGGCCGTAGTTGCTCTTTTGGCTTGACCTTTTGCCTCAATTTAGAAAATTGAGGCTTCCTTATGTTCCCAAAATTAATGACCTCCTATGTGCCTGAGTTTTAATAATCAGGACCTTATTCTCTGAATACTTGGCTTGATATTCTCCTTAGCAGCCACGATCTCACCCACTATTTTGTTTTACTTACCCTCTCCTCACCCCTCACCGAGGAATCAGAGTCAGCTACCAGCAGACATGCGCTTGGATACGCCGAAGTGTGTGCCAGTTTGTATTTCTCAATATCTCCTGATCCAGGCTTCTCCGTTACTAAATTCTATTCCCTCATCAGAATAGCTCCATTCTACACTACACAGAGAAATCAGTCTGTTCCCTTTGTTGACCCTACCCAGCATGCTGGAGCGGTCTTCTGCCCAGTGTCTCTAGCCCCTGAGGCTTGTCCTCCCCAGTCACTCACTCCTTATCTTGATCTCCCAGTTGGCCAGTTCCAACCTCCTGCTCACCTTTAAGATAAAGGGAGAGGGATCCTGTACCATCTTTTATGCTATAAGGAAGAGTCTGTAACTAGTTGCGTAGTGTAAAATACTATAAAAAAAAAAAAAAGGACCTGGTATGTGTGTGCAGTCCCTTGAGAGGCAAACTGGAGTTCTCTTTCTAGTTCAGTCACAGACTTCATGGGTGTCCTGGGGTGTATCCCAGCCTTCAGGTGAACCCCTCAGAAGTAAGACAAAAGGCAGACCCAGTGATCTCTAGGCTTCACAGCTCCCGTATGTACAGAGTCTTCATGTGATAGCTATGAGAGTAGGCTTTGGGTATTTGCCATGGTTAGAAGAGTGAAAAAAATCCATTATATTTTTTACTTCTAGGATTGAGGTGGGATCACAATAAATCTTCACTTAACTGAGAAATGGATCAGTGTAGGATATCACTAGCTTCGTGCTCTTCTTTATTGTAACAAAGTGGCATTGAGAGTAGGAAGCCATTCTTTCCAGAGCCTTCCTAGATCTTATATGATTGTCTGTCTGAAATTTTAGTTGTTAACTATATTTTTTTTCAGAGGTGAATGATGGAAGAATGAATCTGCTTATGTGGTGAAGAGGAGCTACAGATTTTAGGTTTTGTTCAAGAAAGATCACCTGTATGCTTTTCTGTCATAGTAACTGGGCAAGATGGCAGATGAACTCAGTACCTGGGGTTACAAGTGAGGGACTAGATGCTGACGTGGGTAGAGGTTAGTGGCGCTAACCAGGCATCATTGTACCCCACAGTCTCAAAGTTTGAACCCAGGTGACTTGGGAAATTTAGAAAATGACCTCTTTAAACCATTTTGGAGAGAACCTGGTGACAGCTTATTTAAATGAACAGGAGGCACATTATTATGTGCCTAGGCATCAGATCTTAAGAAAAGCTGAAAAACTCCTTCTGCTTTGTCTGAAGAGACAGTCTGCTATTGCTTCTAAAAGCATTCAAAAGTGCAATTATTACAATAGCCCACTTTGGTTTTGTACTTTAGTTTGTAGAATTGCTGTAGGAGATTAAAATATAGATGCTATTAGAAGTTTGATTCAAATGTGTGAAATATTAGTAATGAACCCAGGCTAGGTTTTTGGGACCTAAGGAGCTGTTGCAATCTTCTGGTTTGATTCAGATAAGCATTTTATCATCATCCAGGAAGGCAGTGGAAACTTCTGCTTACTGGGGATATCTGATTGGCAGGACTTGGAACTAATGTTGTTTTCATCTGTCATTAGAAAGGAAGCCACTGGAATCATTGTTGCTTCATAGGTTGTAGAAGATTTTTGCGTGGGTATTCAAAGTTTGGTGGGAAGCCAGATTGCAGTTCTTTGCCACAAAAGAAGGTGTCTTAAAAATATGTATGCAGTGAACTCTTAGTTGGTACTTGACTGGATTGAATATTGCAGCAGAAAAATATTGGAGAAAATATTACCAGGAGATGTAATGGCAGCTTGTCTAAAGAAGCTCGAGACATAGGTGGCCACCAATAATATGAGGGGAAATAGCACCAGAGCAGTGCTGAGCTAGATGAGGCCAGGTATTAAGATAATTAGAGCACTAGGAGAGAGAACTAGCTGGGGAAGGTATTGTTATAAAGAGTGCTTGAGAGGACTCTTCCGCTAGACTTTTTAGGGAATTGACCTAGTAACACTTAGGTAGGAGACCAGAACCTAATGATATCAGGAAAGTGGATAGATAGTGATACCTGAAAGTGTTGGCACAGATCATGGTGCCAAGGAGGTAGCACAGCAGTGTTGCAGAGAACATTTCAAATGCACATTTGACTTGGCAAGTGGAATGTCAGAAATTGGGAAGTCATCTTCAGTGGTTGTAAGCATGGTGCATGTTATGCTTTAAATACAAAGTCTTGGGAGTTTGGTTAGCCTGTCTGGATAAGACTAGAAGTACTGTACCCCTTTCGCTAACCTCAGGATATAGGAGGATGTGAGCCGTAAGACAGGTCATGAAAGGCTGCTAGTTTATTTTCTGAATTTATGCATATGTTATGTACACAGTGATGAGCAAACACAGCTGGGAAGAACAGCAGATGATATTGGGACTGGAACAGCGGTGTTTATCATACTGACATAGTAATCCTTTCTTGTGAAAGTGTTATTTTTAAGTGACTCTTAGGATTCTGTAACTTTTATCATGTATCAGACAAGTATTGTCCTTTACTCCCCAGCTCCTTTGCCCACCTGTCATACATTTTTATTTTCAGCTCCAGCTAGATTTATTTAGAAATGAGATCCCCTTTTGACCTCTGATGGGAAATAAATGAGGACAATGAATTCTCATCCTTTTGTTTAAATAAGGGGAGGTACATCAGCTCATGTCTAAAGGGAGAGTAAATGTGGCCGGTCTCCATTGACTTGCCTAATCTTTGAGTTGACTAGAGGGAGCGGATATAAAATATGGGAGGAAGACATAAGTGAAGAGCAATAAAATGAACAATCCATTAGACCTGATGTGACTATTTTTAAAGACTGTCATGGGCTGTTTTGGTGGCCATGGTAAAGGTACCTTTTAGAGTTTCTGATAGAAAAGTAAAATGTTTGCTCTTGGGAGTGAATCTAAAGTAAATTGATAAATATTTAATAAATGCCTTCTATGTGTAAAGCAGGGCGGGAGGTAGAGACACATGCAGGTAGTAGGCTTAGCTCCCACTGAATGGTAAACCCATTCAGGACAAATTAAATAGCTACAAAGATGGTGGTACTCAGTCACTTACCAATTAAATGGTAAAGTGAGAGTTTAGAGGCAGGAGTGAATGGGAATTTAAGCTTGTCTTAAGACAGGTAGGATTTATCAAGCAAAGCTATAGTAATGGGGTTGTGGTAAGTTACAAAGTAGAAATGGGGAGTGCAGAAGCCCAGGTGGGGGAAAGGCCTTTGGAGGAGTATTGGGGTGGGGTAGTAGGATAGAGAGAGAATAAATTCATAATATGGCTGCAGCAAAAGGACCCTTGGGTGATTAGTGAGAAATAAGAGCAAAAAGATGATAAATGTCTTGAGTATCAAGCATTTTGATTTAAGCTTCATCGTCTGAATTTGCCAGACATTTCTAAACTGTGTTCTGTGGGGCCCCTCAAGGTTGGGAGGTGCCATGGAGGGTACCCAGATTAGGCACAGGGCTTTTCATCCATTCCCCTCACCACTGTAAAACCAGAATAGCTCTGCTTTTATGGTAAGTTGCTTTATATATTAGACTGTGTAGCTGGACTTCTTTTGGACAAAGGGTTCTATGGTAAAATGGATCTTAATAAGACCAAAGTAAAACAAACAAACAAAAAATTGTGCTAGATAAAGGGAAACCATGGATTCAATTAACGTTGTGTTTGCAAAGAGTTGATCCTAATATGATGGGCCAGATGGAATGGAAGCCAAGGCTAGGTAGAGAGCTTGTTGTAGCAGTTTAGAGTTTAGATGTCACTGAAGGATAACCAGGATTGGATTGTGGGATGAGAAAGAAGAGGCAGATGCAGAATGTGTTGCAAAGGAAAAATTTGAGAGGTTTTAGTCTTGGAACAAATAACAACAACAACAAAATCTACCTGTATGAGGACTTTTAGGATATGGTTCATCAATATAATATTATTTAAAAGTCTTTTGTTTAATATCATTTAATTTAAAAACATTTTAAAAACATGCTGGCAATTCTTTTTATTCTTTGAACTGTAACTGAATTTGTAGTTTGTAGTTTTGTTCTAAAATCTGTCAGAAGTGAATTTTTTTGAGCTCTATTGTGAATTTTGCATGATAAAAATTAATCATTGGCAGTCAAAAAAGAACTTCAGCATAAAAAAATTTTTTTTTAAAGAATGAGACATTTGTCTTGCTCTAGTATCATTCCTGATACACTGTTAAATGAAAAAAGCAAGGAGCAGAAGAATGCATGTAGAATGCTACAACTGTATAAGAAGTGTGTAAAATTCTGCTTGTGGAAGTATATATAAGAATTTGACAATAGTGCTTGCTTTGAGGGAAGAGAAAGAGACCCAGGTGTTAGTGGTGGGAAGGAGTGTTTTTGCTGCATATCCTTTGGAACTCTGAGTCTTATTACAAATCTTGTGCCTGTATTCACACTTTACACCCTTTACACTCACTGTAAAGTTACAGATTGCAGTGTCAACCTGGGGTTGACTCACCTGGGATTCTACTCCTCTGGGGGAAAGTCATGCTGCTCTCCCTCTGCCAGAAGGCGGTCGAGTGTAGTGGTGAAGAGACCTAACTTCCAAGTGCTTTACCACTTGTTTAACCTTTTCCTTTTGCTGCCCCTCTTCATCTAGAAGTAATTCTCATCCAGATGATAGTGATATGGCCTCACAGAGTTGTGAGGATGACATGAGATGGCGTGTGAGAAGCACAGCCTTCAGTAAAGGCTTACTACTTCTCAGCATCTGACTGTACTACTCTGGAACTGGTCACCACTTTGTTCTATAAAACCCCTGTAATATCTCGTCTCTCTGGCTATTCCTTCATTCATCGTGTACTTGGTGGAGAGTCTGGCCCTGTTTGACACCAGGAGATATGAGGATGTTCAAAGCAGACAACACCCCTGCTTTGCTAGACCTCTCAGCTTTCTCTAAGATCGTGAGTTGCATCATGTCTGGGCTCCTAAGCTCTTTCTGCAGGGAAGCCAAGCTTGGTCTGTTTTGTTTTCTCCTAAGCCTCTGGGGAAACTTTCCTCTCTGAAGCCTTCATGACTCCTCTTCCCCAAAGGCAGAATTGATCACATCCAACTTTGCTATCATCCATGCTAGTCAGACTTCTCTGCTAGTTCATAAGCTCCTTGAAAGTGGGAGTCTGGAACAGTTGGGGTACTTTTTGGTGCTCTACTAAATATTTGTTGAAAGCTCATTTCCTGAACTCAAGTTATTCACTTAAAACTGTCCTGAAACCTTTCGTTGCTAACACTAAAAAGAAATTTTTGGTTCCAACAGAATGTTTCTTTCCCAGTCTCTTTCCACCTTGGTCCCCTTTCCTTGTGTTCTCCTATAGGATGCATAATTTATTGCTGCCATATTTTGGCTTGTAAGTTTTAGCAGCAGCAGCAACAACAACAATAAAACCAATAAAACAAAATCAAATCTTCCCCACCCAGAACAAAACATCCCATGTACAAGATCAACTTTAGACAAACTATAAAGTGGTCAGGCTCCTTGGATCTTCATAGATGACTGCACATCTTGACCTGTTTTTGTTTTTTACCTTGAAGTTCATAAAGGGACTTTTATCAAGGATGAGCTTGCTGAAATTGGAAGCAAAATTTTGTGTGTAGGGACATTTTTATGAGAGAACTGTTCATTCAATCAGGGATCCAAACAAGTCTAAAAATCATTTGAGTGGCTTCCAGCTTTTCTCTACCAGAAGCCCCTTGCCAGGAGCGCTCTTCCTCCTTTGGTTGCCCATGTGTGTTTTCTGGGTAGATCCTTCCCCTCCAGTACTCTACCAACCCCAGCTCCTCTCCCCATCTAGTTTTGTCTTTTCTTTGACATTGTATGGGATTCCAACTGCTGTGATCCCTGATGAACCTGCCTCAAAATCAGAGATGGTACTGAACAGTAAGACAGGTCCATCTCAGCCTGAGAGTCATGGCTCAGAATGCAGTTGTGGGTGAAGAGTCTCACTGTTAATCCTTCAGGTGACATTTCCATTTGAACACACACTTTCAGAAGTGCAGCCTTCAGTTTGTTTCTTTCAATATTTTGATAGATTTAAGGGTACAAGTGGTTTTTGGTTGCATGGATGAATTGTATAGTGGTGATGTCTGGGTTTTTAGTCTACCTGTCACCCGAATAGTGTACATTACCACTGCTGGGTAGTTTTTCTTCCCTCACCCGTTTTCTGTCCTCCTTGCTTCTGAGTCTCCAGTGTCCATGGTACTGCTCCGCATGACCCTTCTCCACCGAGTGAACCTTTAGTTTCTTAATGCAAGTGACTGAACAATTTCAAAGAGACATGTGTGGGGAGGAGGCATAGTAGAGGCCTTTATGGAGTGAGGTTTACATATCGTCTTATTTAATACTGGCTTGGGAGTGAGCTCATTTTGTAAGTCACCCCTACTTACTTGCCCAAGATGTCCCTGCACCAGTGATAGGGCAAAGTCTGAACGTAGTTTTTTTTCTTCAAGGCTTTGCTGTTCCAGGGCTTACTGACACCACTCTCCTGGAATTCTTCAAATGCTACCTCCCAGGAGTTTTCCCCATGAACAGGGCTAGCCACACAGACTGCAGGTGGGAATTATACTAAAGTAAAAATGAAAAACCATCAAGACCTTTCACTGCACTTGGAAAAGTTTCCATTTACAGTACAAAGATACCACAAGTTTGCAAGTTTTTAAGAGACCGAGTCCAAGGGAAGGAGGATGAAAGGAAGGGAAAAAAGAGAGACATCAGCTGATAAGGAGCAGCAGCAACCAGAGCATTTTGCAGCTGGACAGTTGTAGTAGCCTCTTGAGATGTGTGACCATCAGCCATGAATGCAGATACTTTCAAAGTCCTGTTTTTCTTTCCTGTGGAAGTTGCTGGCATGGAACAGATACCTTTATTTGGAGAAAACCAGTCTTTGGCATTGATTGGTTCTTCTCTTATTCCCTAGAGATGGTCTTTCACAGATGAAATTAGATAAGAAAAAAAAATCAGAAAATATTTTTTCTTTGCCACTCAAAATGTTTTAGGACCTGCAGCTTGTGCATATTTTGGTTTTGTTGATGGATTCTAGATACTTTATTACTTTTTTTCACTAATAGTATAGTAATGACTTTCAGAAAGAAAAAGATTATGCATGCACTAGGTCATTTTTGAGTAGGGACCTTTGATTTTATTTTAATACTTTGAACCATAATATCAAAATATGCACTACCTCCTTTCTAGTATCAAATGATAATAGCTGAGCACACTGGATAAAATTATATTTGCCCTAGGAGCACTAAGATAGGCACTTTATAAGAATTATCTCTTCATATCATCCCATTAAGTTAGGTATTACTATTCTACTTTAGAGATGTGGATCTGAAGCTTACAGAGGTTAAGTGACTTGTCCAAGGTCAAATAGCTGATAAGTAAGTGCAGGAGCTGAGATTTCAGTCCAGCCAGAGTGTGTGTGCAGTGGGCTTCTAAGTGGTCCATGCATGCAGGCCATGGTCATTTTACAACACTTTATTTCTTAAAAATTGTGTCTATAACAGAAGAGATGTTTAACAGCTTTTTACCATTTAAAATTGGTATTAACACATTAATCATACTGCATTGTTGATCATCTGCCTTCTGATTAATTTGTTCTTTAAAAATAACATTTGTAGGATTTTGAAATAATGCCCTATCACAAGAGAAAGGGGCTTGAAGAAAGACTGGATAATTTTTGATTATCGTTTATTCCCTGTTCACTCAGCCAGTATTTAAGTGAATGCCTTCAGTGTGCCAGGCACTGCGCTAAGCACTGGGTGTGAGCATTGTTGGGTAAACATGGCCATGCCCTTGTGGCTCTGCCAGTGGAATGAATATAGTTCCTCAATGTAGGGCCTGAAGGTGTAAAGAGAATTAGATGGGAATTCTTTTCTACAACAGCTGAGGAACTCAATTGGGAGATAAATCTCTACATAAAAACTGCTAGAGTGCATTTCCATCTTAGAGATTGCGTGGACTCATGTTCCTGCTTCTCAGTGTAGGAGGAAGGGCCGGCCTCACAGTCCTGAATGTCCTGGGTGAGTTTCATACTGGCCTATAGTACCTGTGGGAATGGGCTCATATGAACAGTTTCTGGCAGGTAAAGGGCTGCCAAACCTGAGGTAGACCACAAATGCTGCTACAATGTAAAGAAGAGAAAAAGATCATGGCCCTAGGAGTAGCTAGGGAAAGGTTTGTGGAAGTCCTAGGGGTAGAATTGGGCCTTTGCGGCTTTTCATTAGGTGGGATTTATTTGTTTTTATTTGGGCCACTGCTGTGTACTGAATATAGTTCCAAGTACGCAAGGTAAGAGTAATAAGCAACACAGAGGAGACCCCTGCTCCCATAGAGCTTGCAGTTCAGGGGTGGGAGAGGGAAAAAGATAAGAAAGAAGCTATTAAGATTAGTTCACATAGTCTTAAATGTAATGAAGACAATTAAGAAACACTATTAGAATGATGGGGGTAGTTGTGGTGAGACTTTCTTTTGGATGGTTGGGAAAATTATCTCTGAGGTGATTCTTGAACTGAAACCTGGGAGGTGAGAAGGAGCTGGCCATGCAGCAGTCTATGGGAAGAGTCCTGAGGTTGCTGAACGAAGCCATAAGGATGAGATGAAGCATTCCATTGGGGAGTTTATCTGGCCAGCAAATAGCTGCACTCTGTAAGGCCATGGTCAGAGTGGAGGCTGAGCACTGTAGTGCCAAGTTATAGAGGGTCTTGAATGTGAGACTAGGGCAGAAATAAGGACTGTGTGCTTGTGTGTGTGTATCTAGGAGATGAGTAGTTAGAAGGAGAGTCTGGATGAGTGTGTGTCATGGAAGCTTAAGGAAGCTTGTGAAAGTAGGATAATGACGTGTAGTTCACGTGACCTACTCTGAGGGACACCGAAATAACACAATGTCCCAGTTGCTTCCTGTTGGAAGTTGAGTATAGCCCTGAAGTGAGGCATGCATGGTGCTCTGTTGACGACTACTTCAGATCAGGGAGATACAGGAGAATTGCTTACAAATAACATGGTGGAGCTTTGACAAAGGTAAGCTACTTACGAAGGTAATGTTTTCTGATATATGATATGATATAACAGGTTCCTTTTGTGGTAATTTCCCTTGGAACCAAAAACAAATTGTATTTTTGTTACTGTAAAAGAACATCCTTTATGCTATAAAATGTTTTTATGAAGAGAAAGAGAAAAGTTAGAGTTAACGTTTGATTCAACCCAGGTTGATAGATAAAACAAGGTGTGATTAAATGCTCATTTTTGGAATAAGTATGTATTATTTACTAAAGGAAAAAATGCCCAAATGTTGATAGAATTCTCCAGGGCAATGTGTTTAGGCAGTGAGAGGATTCCTGGCAGTGATTGAGCATACGGTAAGGGGCGAGCTGCACTTGATCTCTTTCGGGGTTGATTGTGATGTGTGTAGTCTTCACATCCTATTAAATTTTTGAAAGATAAACTGATACAAGAATGATTTGCCAAGGCCAGCAAGTCTTCCTTTTAAAACCTTGGCTCAGTGTACACATTGAAGGGATGGGGGAGTAAGATAAAAGCATTATAAATATGAGGTTAACTGAATTCAAATAGAAGGTTCTCTCAAGTTATTGCATTCCTTAGAAAATAAATACATTGCGCATATGGTTAAGATTGATCAAAAAAGTATTCTGTATGCCAGTGATTACATTCCCATCTGTGATTAAGGTTTTCTGTCTGCATCTGGTTTTCACATTATATTTCTGTAACAAGAATCCTTTATATAGCAGAGTTCACTTTCTGTATTTTCTATTAGCTGCAGCTTGAACTACTGCACGGATCGCAGATTTACACATGTGGTTTTCATTACTTCATACCATTGAGAAAAAGTAATATTTGTTTGGGAATGTATGTTTTCCACAATTTCCATGGTAATACAACATGTTGAGCCTTTTTAATAACACTCTTGTAGAACTACAAATTGTTTGAGGCATTCTGCTCTTGGTGGAGCTTAGCTTTTAAACTTTTCTCAGTGTGTTCCCCTCATAATGAGGTTTTACAAATTTGAGGGCCGAGGATCCAAACAAAGCAATTATTAAAGATAGAGAAATTTTATTATCATTTGCACGTGATACAGACTTTAGTGTGGAATAGGTATCAGAAGTATCTGAACATATATTTCACAGGGCTCATTACCGTTACTTATTTTATTATTTCACATTGGAAGGGAATATAATGTGTTGGATGTATGAAGCACAGACATGATACTCCAAAGTCATTATTTCGAAAAGTCTAAAGATTAGTTCCCCCCCCCTTTTTTTGAGTTATCTTATTGATTGTGATACATTGTTTCATATATAAAATCATTAGGTGGGGAAAATTTTTATGGGTAACTTTAGGTTTACATTGTATATTGTTTGAATGTGTATTTGTATACTGTGTTGACCTTTAAGAATTTATAAATATGTACATTTAAAATATTTTGTAACACTGTCTTCCTGCCAACTTTTCTTCATTCATTTCTTATTACTCTGATTAAAATAGATACCACAAGTGAAGTTAAAAAGTGAAACAGTGTAATCTATATTGAGGGATCATTGCTAATTGAGAAATTTGTCTTTTAAAGGAAGTTTATTCATATGGTAATTTTATGTGCCTCAAAACCAAAATTCACTACACCAATTTTTGGTAGTAAACCCAGTCATTAGTCTGGCATTTAGCAGTCATGAGAAGGAAGGAATAGCCCTAGACTCTGGAGGGTTTGTGTATGCTTGCCTGCTTCGTTTGTTCAGTGGAGATTATAACTATGGCCTACACAGGGGCATGATTCACTTGTATCAGGCTCTCTGGTGTCTTTTGTTGATGGTTGCTGAAGCACAAAATATTATCATATATCTTGATTAATTCTAGGAAAAGTATCCATTTTCTTCTTTTTCCCAATATTTATTTAGTCTCTATTTATAAAATGTTTTTACCTTGGTATGGAAACATTAGAAATAACAGAATTGTGTAGAAAAATTACCCATATTTCCATCTTCCAGAAGTAATATTAACATGTATTTACTTCCAAACTCTGCCTCTGTGTGCCCCTCCCCCACACCAGTGTTTGAATATTGAGTATAATCCATATGTTAGTGTGTATCTGTGTATCTTGGTTATTTTCTTACTTGTTTTTCTTTATCATTTAATAAAATTGTAAGTTTCATAGTAAGCTAACTATTTCCAAGTTCCAGCTGATTATATTTAATGATCTTTGCTGAGCATGAAGGCAATTTTCAGCTAAGAAATATCTAGTACTGTATTTTTCCTAATCAGTACTTATTTGTTTATTTTTTACCATAAAGAACAACAAGAAACAACTGATTGTATCACTGCAGAGTCATAATGTGGCACATAAAGTACATTATTTCTTTTAAAAAATAGAATCTGCTTGTTTTATATACATTTGAGCATGTTCACCAATTTTAATTTCTAGGAAGTAATTTCATCTCAGTAATAGCAACAGTCTTACTAGAACTTTAAAAAAAATCTTTATACATTTATAAGTATTTATTCCTTTGCATTTATTGAGTTCCTGCCTTGTGTACATATGATTGTGCTAGACCTTTGTATTTCATAGAGTGTAAGAATTAAACAGTGATGCCTTTTCTATTCATAGTAGTGGTGGTGGTAGTAGTCATATTAATAGTAGTAGGTGAGTAATAGGCACTCAGTAAATATTTGTGAATGGATGAATGAGCAAATTCTAAACCTGCCAAAATGAGAAAACTTGGATTGCTTTAGAAGAAGAAACAAAATTAGAAGTTTGTTGATTTTGTAAAATAATTCACCAATAATTGTTTTTACTGATATTGTTAAACTATTTAATTACATAAAAATTATTCTTCACTGTTATTATTTGTTTTAAACTATGACAGCTAATAGTGGCAATGTTAAAATTTCAGAACAATGAAGCAATGTGGATACCACTTG
The DNA here is from genome assembly GCA_963574885.1 of Lepilemur ruficaudatus. Lineage (NCBI taxonomy): Eukaryota > Metazoa > Chordata > Mammalia > Primates > Lepilemuridae > Lepilemur > Lepilemur ruficaudatus. The sequence goes on along the minus strand of CAUYRT010094055.1, from coordinate 85,965 downwards.
TTTTGAAACAGAATTAACTTGCATGTAAAATTCCAAAAAATAAAAACATATGATGTCTAAAGTGTTTTCTAAAGAAACCATACTATTTGACAGATATAATTTTTTCAAAACAGGTAAAATCTAACATTCTCTTAAGGTATTGATGTACATGTACTTTAAAACCAATTTAAGAAAAGAAGAGTTTTCAGGTTCAGAATGAATCCAGCTTTGAGTCAGATGACTGGAAAATGAAAAGCCTTTTAGAGCATGTCATTATAGGAACTGAGACAATGGGGATTGTTTTGGATTCTTCTAAAATTTAGAAGAGTTTGTATCTGTTTTATAAAACAAAACTGGCCTAGTATTATATAAATAGGTGGGTATGATACTTCAGACTGGTTGTGATATATGCATTTTTTTTCCCTTTGTTGTTGTCAATAGAAAAGATTGATCTCTGGGCTGGTGAACATAATCTCTGTCCCAGTCAGAAAAGGAGAGAGGAAATTAGCAGAGCGATTGGTGGAGAATGATATCTGTCAAAAGAAACACTTGGAGAGCACTGAGTTTAGTAATAGGTGACTGCCGGAAAAAAGGGAACTTTGAATATTGTCAAGGTAAGGAACAGACAAATATTTTGATTTTGCAATTTACTTACATACCAGAAAATCAATTATTTTTTTCCCAATAAATTATAATTGTGAAGATTTTCTTTTTTTCCTTCTTTATTTTAGTGCTTGTTGATAAAGACTTTGTATTGTATGTTTTAAACATTTGTCTTTGAAATCTTTGGGTGTGGGGATTGGACGGGGACCAATCTGGCTATGGGAACCCTGCTTGTTAGCTTTGGGTCTGAAGATATCAAATGATCAAGTACCAAATTTTTTACTCTCTTCTTGTCGCTTTGCTCCTTGCCATGTTTCATGATACATCTGTTATAAGCCGAGCAATACTTGGAGTTAAAGAGTAAAAGCTATGCCATGATTTCTGTGTTTATTGTAGCAAGGAGATGGTGTTTTCAGAAACAGTTTGTTGACTAAACAGGCAAAAAAGTGTTTTTTCAATTTATTATTTCTTCTGGTTGATTTGGATTTTTTTAAAAAAAACTTTTAGGCGAATGTCACTTCCTAAGCAGAATTCATATCCATAGACATGTTTAAAAAAAAAAGTGATAGCTAACTTTAGGAAAATAGCAAATATAAACTAAGCATTGCCATTTGGCAAGAGACTTCTTAAAATGTGCAACATTTGAAAATTCAAGGAAGCCCCGAGTTATGGGTTCAGAGAGTTGACGTCTCCTGTTTCAGGTTTAGCAGATAGTGGACTTGTGCAGAAGCACCAATGAATAAGGATAAACTGCTAAGAAAAAGTTGAGAGTCAACACAAATGTTGTGTGATACCGGTTGGCACTCTAGTGGTTGGGGAAGGGATTTGAAGTTCTGTGACTGACTGCCTGACTGTGTGGAAAGAGGGGTAGCAAAACATTTACCCTCTGCGACCATTGTTCTGGAAACATCACTGCTGGTGTCCACTCCACAATCGCTACTCTTGCCATTCCTACAAATACTTATTGGCTTGTTCTTAACGTTCCCAGGAAGGTGTTGGCAAATGAGAGGTTTTTTTTGGAAAGATCAGAAAAAATGAAATAATTCCCTGTAGAATGATCTATTACTTTGGGGAAGCCTTAGTCATGATTTGCTATCTGCGTCTGTCTTTTGCTTCCTTTCATTCCTCCTCCTCCACGTTATGACGATGCTCTTCTACTGTAGTTAGTGAGAGACGTCAATTCAAAAGAGAAGGCCAGGAGTCCAGTTACATTAAACAATTGTGCATCTCCCATCTCTGCTTCTGTCTTCTTTACATACTGTTGTTACTAACAGTTAGTTTTTTTTGAGAACTGAAATCTTGGTTGATTAGATTTTTGAAGTCTTACGTAAAGAAAAAGAATGGTAGCAATATCTTATCTTAAAGGAAACAAACTAATAATAATAACTACCACCACCAACCCTGCTTTAGAATTGTTTTCTCCTCATCTTCTGTCAGAAGAAAGTGTATTTCCAAACAGGATGTAATTCTTTGCTGTCTGCCTAGTTTATCTCTGTTGGGGTTGGTCTTAATATGATAAAAATATTTAAGGTGCAGGTTAAAAATTGAAAAGGATATTGGATTTTAAAACTTGAACATAGAATGTAAATACATGTAGTTATTATCTTTACCTATACCCACCCATCCCATTATAGTCATACTCTCTTCTGTGCATGTGGAATATATCTGTGACCTGCTGGTAGTGAACCATTGTAACATGGAAGAGCCAAAATGTATGACAAGGACCCACATCTTAATACAACTTAATGCATTTATATTTGTTATGATATGCAAATACTTAATATACAGCATCATGTATCAGAAACACCATGTTGAATTTCTTCTTTTTCCCTCTTTCTTTCCTATGTACATGTGTATGTACGTACTTAAGAGAATTGTGCATGTACACAGTGTATATACACACATACACGTTTGTGTTGGCTTATTTTATAACTGTTGAGTTTTCTTTATTTTCTATGTGGCATTAAAAAATTTACTCCTGGTTTTTCTTCCTTTGTAATAAGAACGGATGCATAGAAATATGGGATTCAGACTCAAGTTAACCAAGAAGTTGAGAGGAACAGAAATCACATATTTTAAATTTGCAAACACCTGTAATTCATTGGGTTCTTGAAGTTTTGGAGTTGTAATTTGGCAGTAAAAAAAAAGCTAAGGACTACCAGAAGCTGACCAGTGGGCGCTGTGAGTGAGAATGGCCTGAAGTGGCGCTAGAGAGTCTGGTGTGTGTGGCAGGTTTGAAGCAGGCGAGGGGTCTCCGGAGACAGGCCTGCCTCTGTTAGGTTGGTGACTAGGGGGGAAATAATACAAAGGGGCATGCCACCAGCTTGGGTGGAAGCTGGTAAAAGCAGAACACTGGTTTGTCCCGTCCCCCGACCGTGTTTTAAAGCATACCCAAAATGCACACAGTGCTTGGTCCTCTAGAATGCCATTTGGAGTTGTTCTCCTGCAGTGCCTGTCATTGGGAGGCCTAGATGGATTTGGGACAGCTAGGAGTGGTATCTGGCCTGAGGAGCTTGCTCTTAAAAGCCATTAAGGAAAATTCTAAGAAGGGTCCACTATTTGTCATATTAAAAAAAAAAAGATCCATTGGCTTTCTAAAAGATGCAAGAGAAAATAGCATGGGAGGAAAGAATGATGGGAAACTTTTGTTGCAAAGTGGTGTGTGTTTACATTCATGCATATCATGGGTTGGGATATTTAGGTAGTATCAGTTTTTACATATTGTATGGGTTTCAGATATCCACATTCGTATTTTGAAGAAGGATTATTTTTAAAATGTTATCAGAGATGATGCTGTGTAACTTTGAATATTAGTATCTTTGTTAGGAGAAGAGGAAAGTTATTTTCTTAAATAAAATTGCCGGTTTTAGAGTGCCCGCTTTTAGTTTTTCTTGGGATGTTTGAGGGGTCTGATAGCATTAATGGGCTTTACCCCACATGGAGCTTTGAGCTTTTTGTAGCACTGCACACTGATCCCAGGTCAGTGTGATGCGTGAAATCAATTTATTTGAATCTCTTTGCCTCTATAGGAATTTGGCAGCATGCCAGTTGTTTTCATTTAATGTTCTTTGTGTTGAACACAGACAAGCAGGCATGCTTTTGTGTTCTTCTCTCTTTTGGTCTCTGTCTCTTTCAGCCTATGTTTTACTCTGTGGATTTTGAGATGAAGGAAGACTATATTATTTGCATGATTCTAATCATTGCTTAATATGTATAACCTATATACACGTACCACTTTCTTATTTTTTAAAGGATTTTTTTCATATTCCTGAGTTTTAATGGTGACTTTGCACACAAGGCATATTTTAAAGTTTTGTTTAAATAAGATTTTTGATGAAATGTAATAAACTAGATCATAGGTGTTAGTTGATTACATTAATGACCATTGTCAAAATGTAAAATAACTGTTAATTATGCACCATAACAAATATTTAATGTGTAAACTGGACTATCAAAATTATTTATTTCTTGGGGAGCTTTTTGAATTCAAAGATTCACACTTTAATCAAGCACATGTTATTATTTGGGTATTATTTTCTTTGACTAACTCATCTTGATTAAGACACCAGTGTTTTATATAGATTTGTTATGTATGAATATTTATGACATTCCTGCCATGGAGGTAGTTTTTGCTTTATAAAATTTGGAGGATTATGGCCAGGAATAGCACAGAGATTTTTATTACAAATAAATTCAGACCTTTCTTATGGATGTTTTTGTAAGCAGGATTTGTTTCTGGGTCAGCTGTAGGAAGAGGTGGAGAAGGAAATGAGAGAGAGTGAGAGGAGAATGTTCTGTTGATGCTCGGGGCAGTTCTTGCGGAAGTTGATATGCAGAACCGTGGAGCCACAGCTTTGGGGTCAGGCTCATACCCGGCAGCCCTGCTTCCTTGTTTAATTACCTGAAGAGCAAAACAGTCAGACTGGGATTGTGTGAAAACCCAGTATCTCTCGCAGCCGCCTGGCGCTCTGACATCCTGCAAGGCCAGCCCTGTCTGTCCGCCAGCGTCAGGCTGGCTCAAGCCCTGGGTTCCTTTCTTTCAGAAGGCATTGTGTGGAAGAGGGTTTGGTCAGGAATTTGAGGTTCCTGCCAATGCTGTGTCCCCTGCTCTCTGCTGAACTACACTGACAGATATGCTTGATTTTTTTTTAAAGGATTTAAAAATTTGGCTCTTTCATTATACACTTCTGGCCTTTCTATGAAACAATCTCTTGTAACAGCAACAGACATTAACCAGTGGAGGACTGGCCTTAATTTATTGGCTTCTTAATTTCATAGTTCCTGTTATATAGTGTCCTATGTGTGCTGTTCTTTTTGAGTCAGACTCACCAGTAGTTCAGTGTGGAACTAGTAGTTCAGAGATTGTTTGAGGCAGTTTTGGAATCTTAATCTATCCATGAAAATAGCATAGTCCATTGTTAAAGGTGATATAACTTTTAAGGTTGGATTTTTTCCCCCCTTTCCTTGGAATTTGAATGTGGTCTTTTACATTTGGTGTGGGAAGGGCCATATACCCTTTGATGAAACTGGGGGTGGTGATAAATAACATTTGGACAGCAGTGTGCGGTCAATTTGATGGTAATATGGGATAAATATTCTGAGAAATGCTTGGAGATGGAGCCATTTGTGAGATCGCCTGAATGTAACAAGATGTTATCTTACCGAGAGGAAATCCAGCAGGTTCTTTATCCACACTGTGGGCTGATGAAATGTCTTTGCTGTTGGTGGGGGGAGCAAAGGTGGTGGTGGTGTGGTGGTGTTTCCTGCAAAGGGAGGGGAATGTGTGACTACATGTGCATTGACTTGGTTTTTCCAACTACTTCATTAGGATTCTGTCATGCAGACTGAAGGGCATTTACCCTTTAGATGCACATATGTGCCTTCCATTAATGGTAATAGGAGTTATGGGCATGTAAAGAGAGCAGTATTATATACCTTTGCCTAGTGCACAAGCATAGCTCCAGGGAATTGATTCTGTCCTTTGCAAAGAATAAAGAGATTGGACTTTGCAGGAAAGAATTTGGTAGCAATTATTCTAAAAACTTCTTTTTCATGTTATATTATGGAATTAATGTCGATATTTTATATATTTGTATACCACTCCACTAAAAAGCATATAATCATTTAAATAATTGGATTAGCTTGGTGTGTGCCTTGTGATGGAGTTGGCATCATCATGATCTATTATGCACAAGTGTAAGTAGCTCTGCCATAAGTGTTATGCGTATCCTCAGGCATGTGCATGTTTATTTATGTATCAGCCTGCTGCATTTCTTTCAGAGCATTTCTCTTTTCAACATCAGTATAAATATGAAAAAGGAAAACATATAAATATATTTTAAGCCACAGTCAACATTCCTAACTAGTGTTCTCCTCCACTGAGAGACTCTCGGTACCCTTCTTTCAAGCTCCAACTTTTTGGTAGTTCTGTGCAACTGGAGCTTTCTTAAATGCAGGTAACATCAGCACCATTTGTAGCATTAAGCTTTGGCAGCAGAGTGTGTATAATGTAAGAAAAAATTGGAAGACTTTGAAAAGTGAATGGGGAAAACTGTGGCTTGCAGGTGGCATCAGGAATTAAAGAACAGAATTTGAACAAGAGAAAACTGGTTTGGTGCCTTGTGCTAAGTGTGCTCAGTAAGTGTGGAGTGAAATGCAAGGAAAAAAATCTGTGAAAGAAGAGAATGGGAGGGAGTGAATTACTCAAGAAAAAAGAGGGGAAAACATCATATTAGTAACTGTGGACTTGTATCAATTTACCAACAGGAGTGAACAAAAGACATTTTGATACAATAAGTAAAAGAGGCATAGTATCCCAAAATTTTAGTAAGATTTTGGTACATAAAATTAAGAATGATTTTAATAAATTGAAGTAAGAATTGAAATTTCCATACAGGGTAAGATAATTGAGCTGAGATTTACAGGCTTTAACCACTCGTTAGTGTATTTCAGAATATACAGCATTAAATTCTGTTTTGCCTAGTGAAACCCTGTAGGGTCATTGAAAAACATTAATTTAAAAATTTACATTGGTATAAAGGTAAATACACTATGCTGGATATTATTTGAACAAATAAAGCAGTTTGGGAATGAAAATTTATGATAGAATTCATTGTAGCTAAAAATCATTTTTGAGTAAATTTGAATTGTTTATAAATGTGACAAATTAGTATGTGTGCATAGATTTTGATAATTTGCAATGTGGAGAGATAGAAGTGGAGAGTTTGTTAGAGATAAAAGTTCTGTGAAAGAAGATGATGAAAAAAATGCTGGGATTTTTTTTTTTTATTGCTGTGTATTTGCTCCACCTGGTGGATTTTGTTGAAAGTGTTTTAATCCTTGTTAATGAAAAGAATACCCTTTAGATAATTTTTCTAAACTCTGGGAAGATAAATCTTTTATTTTTGTTGCTGTGTAAAATAGCTTAATTTCTATGTAGGTCAAAATATTTATATGGTTTGTTCATTCTTTCATTGCACCTAAAGTAATATTTATTGTTTTCTTGGTTCAAAGTGTAATACATGCTCATTTTAGAAGATTTGGAAAATACCAAAAAATAAAAAAGGGAATAAACATCATGTATAATTTCACCACCCAGAACCATTACATATTTTAAAAAATAGATGTTAACAGAAGAGAACCAGTTTGCATTTGAATTTATTTAAAGATATGAGGAATGTTAAATGTTATGCTAAAGTATGATGATGATTATTTTTGGACAAATGCTGTTCTTAGAACTCCCAGGTTCCAAAAAAAATGTTTAGCAAGAATTGCTTTTATTAAGCTACATGTCTACAGAAGGCAAAGGTAGCAGAGATTAAAGGTACCTCATGCATTCATAGGGTTGTTCATAGGGGTGGTAAGATCTGTTGTTTGCTGGGCTTACAAAGATTGCTTTCTCTGGAAATCTTAAGGTTTCAGTTGTGCTTTGATCATCTTATTGTTTTCCTTAGGTTATTCTTTTTTTCTCCTTTGGTCTCTAACAGCTCTGTAACAGAAGGTGAAGTTTTGAAAACAGTGTCTCCATATGCAAGGGATTTGGAGACCTTTTTATTGTCTTTAAAATTGTCATTCATAGTCCTCATTAGCATTTATTGTTGCAAGCGTACAAGCAGAAAATGTGAAATTGGTATGTCATGAATAGCCCCACAGAGCTCTCAAGCCCTCTGATTTTGCCTGCAGTGTGGTGTGGGCTGGGCTTTGAGGGAAAGCTGTCCAGATGGCTGCCTGCACAGAGCAGAGCTGCAGGTTTTTGTCTCTGGTGCTGAGAGGAAGGAAAGTTCATTGGAGCATACGCCATCACCCTTGCGTTTTAACAAAACTAACTCGCCATTAGTCAAGATGGGGAGGTGATGACATTGAAACAAAGGTTTTTTCATATAGTATTACAGTCCTTGTCAAATGCATAAGGGATGGGTAGTTAGGGTGTCTTCTGTATTATCTGAGTGATTGTTGTAGTTATACAAAATATGAGGAAACTATAAATGGTAACTTATTTGCAGATATACATTGCAAGTGTATAGTTTTTAAAATTGATTGTTTTTATGGGAAAATGCTTTTTTTTTTGAAAAGACAAGAGTTAATTTAGCTAGTGTTCAGCCTTGTGGATTAATAAGACTGTTTTTACTGTGAAATAATTTAACCTCTTGTTAGTGCCTATGAAAGACTTTAACCATATTAGTAGGTTTAAAGTTTGTGTTTTAACATTCAGCCAATACAATGTTAATGTATTTTTAATATGTTCTTTTAATATTAGGTATTGAAAATCAAAAGTAGGTGGAAAAAAATACAGTATATTGTGATATTTTTGAAGGCATTGACATTGTCAGAAATGATTCATAATAATTACAAAATATCTCTGTTTTGTTACTAAAGAAATGAGGGATAATTAAAAATATAGGTTTTGTTTATTTTCAGCAAGTGATATTTTATCTTAGACTTCATTTTGCACAAATACACATACATGCACTCTGCATACTTAAATATACTAATATACATCTTTTTATTTATATGTAGAGAACATTGTACTTCAGAGTTAAATATATTGCTTTAAAAACTGTTGGAATGTTGTAACTAGCATTTTATTCTGTAGACATTGAAGATGGAAAAAAGAATATCATAGAGACTGTTTGGCTTACCAATTTAGGAAGTCATTATTATTTAAAATATTTTAAGATTGGAATCTTCAAATTGCAGTTGTGGAGCCCATGATTAGCTTACTTTAACTGATGAAGATGCAAAAATCAAAGCGACATGAGTCCACGAGTTAGACATAAGTCATAGGTGAAGGCTAGGGGTTGTGACTGCTAGCTCTCAGCCTGCCGCTTGCCCTGGTAGATTAGGATTTCTCCGCAGACCCTAGAGCATGTTCTCCATGGGCCACTGTGTTGTATGGTGCTTTGTCCATCTAGTTGTAAGTGAAGCTCTTCTGCCTCTGTAGTGTCTGAATAGTAGCCTATTAAGATGAACTTCCTCCGGACAGCATTTTTTCTTTTACGTGATTCCATCTTATTGCTAGCACTTAGGCCCTCTTGGACAGTCCTAAATAACCCTTTGACCCCATGATATTTATACACCCTTCAAATTCTTAAGATGGCAGTCGTGTCTCCTGTTCTTTTGTCATCTAAGCAGAGTTCTTGTGAGCTTTTCTGTGGGCCAGCTGAAAGTTGAGGAGGTGCAAATGCTTGCCAATCATTTCCCCCAGAGGAAATATTTGAGGGAAATAGCATGAATGTCTATTTGTTTACAACAGCCATTTATATAAAGGAGTTAAAATGACAGAGAACCTCTTACCTTGGTGAAATATTTCAGTGAACTTTTTAAACTTTGCTTTTTCTTCTCTATCCCATTCATTTCTTTGTGGTTGGCCGTGTCTTATGTTGTAGCCTAACTAGAACATAAACCATTTGTTTTTCTTGCAGACAAAGTATAATTGGATTTATCTTTGTCAGGAGACAATCTATTATGGCCTTTATTTAATACAGTTTCAGATGCCTTTCAGTGGCAGAAACAAATTAATGTACATTTTTATTAGGTGTTGTATCTATTTAATTGACTGTCAAAGTGATGAGAAGTTAGGAAATCATCCAAAAGAGAGGTCCATCCCCCTTAGCCCAACAGCTCACACATTAGGTAGGTTTGCCCTGTCAGTGGGATGCCTTTAGAAAACACTAATAGCTTCCAGCTGGGTGGAAAATCAAAACCTTTGGGGTCTGACAAAACTAGCAGATTTGAATTTGAAAGCAGAGCTAATGCCTCCATTTTATTTTTTACCACTCGCCCATAAAACATTATTTTCCAATATGTCAGCCTCATTTGGTGGCCAGTGGTCTGAAATTGAAAGTAGAACAAGCAAGCGGAGAAATCTGGACATTAGTGAGTCCGCCCTTTCAAGCTGGTGCGCCACTTTGTGGAAGGGTCTCCCCTAAGAGCAGGGGGGTCTTAATGACCATTCATCAATGCTCCTTGGCTGATCATTGAGTGCCTTCTCATTCAGTTTATCAAGTCTTGCACATAAAAAGTCAGAATAAGCCTTATTCAGCTTTGTTAAAGCCAACTAGGAGTAAAATGCTCCATTTGAACCCATTTTGCCCTTGTGTTTTCACTTTGTTAATGCAGCCCTGCTTAAATGAGTGCCTTTATTGGGTCGGTTAGAATATCTGAAACTATTAATTCTCTTGTATTGAATAGCTGGTGGCAGGCCAGAGCAGATGGGGTAGGAAAGTATTTGGTTGGGTGTATTGCTTTCAATTAGGATCAATGAGGTTTCAGCTCCTTTGAATTAACTCACTTAATACCCACTGTGTGAAGTCAAAACGTATCACAACAGCCTGCTAGAAGCAGAGGGGAAAGTTGAGAAGACCTGTGGAAAAGCTTTAACTCAAACTCTCCCTCCACCAGTGTAGAGAGCTCCCATTACTGCGGATGATGTCAGTAGACTGCGAGTCCCTATTGGTAAGTCAGGTTTGAGCAAAAGAAAAATTTGTGCTTCAGGATGTTTTGTTTTGGAAATAAGTGAAAAAGACCTTGGAGTAATACAACACAATACCATAATGCCTTTCTAACGAATGATCTAAAGTTATTGTCAAAAATCAATTTATGTATTTACTTTTTTAGTAGCCCAGCATTTTGTTGACTGAATTTGCTGATTTGGAAAGTACTGATTGAGATGACTCTTTAAAAAATTGCCTTAAAAATGGCCTGTGTTCTTAATTAAAAGACATGCATTAACTGACACCACTCTCCCGAGGAAGTACTTAATTGATCAGTAATGTATTTGTCATTATTTTGGACATATTTTAACTTTATAAAATATGTTTCCTAATGGGTGATGCAGGACAGTGTTTTGTGCAGGAGAAAACTTTTGCAATACATATTCTCTTTCCCCCCTCTACGTAAATTCATTCATCCTGCTATTGATTGTCTGTTTTTATTATATAGTTTGGATGTTAGAGATCTTGGCTCCTTTCACTCTTCCTTTTTTTTTTTTTTTTTGTTAAAGGAAAGTTATTTCTGTCTAAGTAACTGTGCAGAACTACGGATCCAGGTCTCCTTGTTAAAGGAGAACTGCCAAATAGGGATGCCGCTTCTCTTGCCTCCGTGGATTAAAGAATAAGAGGGGGGAACTGGTTCCTTGAGAAACTGCTGAACTAGTCTCAGATGCGCACACATTCAGTTAGGCCCCTGTGCAATCAGACTCCTAGGTGAGAATCTCCAGGGATCCAGGTTTTGTTGACGTGGATCAATTCAAAGTGGCAATTACTGTAGTCAGATAACAGCTTAAAAAGCCTTTTTACACATGGAAAAGATACATAATCACACAGCATATGGAAGTTCAATTTTCTGAGCTGTGGTATCGGGTCTTGTACCGATTTTAAGACCCAGTTTTAAAACCGGATATCATCCAGTTTTCTCAAAGTCTATTGCATTTTTGTCATATGATTTTTCTATTTTAGAAGTGATTCACCGTGAGTATTGATGAAAGGTTGGGTTACCTGCTGTGAAAATGTTTTCTTGCTAACATAAGTATAGTATTAAAAAAAAAAAAACAGTGGCGTGTAGCATTAAGTGGCTTTTTAAAAATATTCCCTTTAAAAATGAAAATCTGATTTGGGAGGCTGGATTCCATAAAGGCCCTTATAGCAGGACTTAATTGATTTCCACACTCATGCCTGCTATAAAGCTTTCTGTCATAAGAATGTTTGAACTTGGTGCTTAACTGTACTGAAATCCATTACACAGAACCTCATTACAAGTGACATCTAACTAAGATGAACAAAAAGATTGGCCTCATAAATAGAGTGCAGTATACTGTTAGTGACAGAACAGAGTAATCATTATGAATTGTAGTCTTTTTGTAAGTTGTCTCTGACAGTGATGGATTTTTGAGGGGTTCACTGGATGAAGCAGCACTTCTTGGGTACAATATTTAGGGGCTGTAGAAGTTCTTATTGATTGACACTGTTTATCAAAGGCAATATATTTTTTGTTCAGTGTGTGTGTGTGTGTGTGTGCTTTGAAACAGGTTGTGTGCACTCTCAGGGAGAGGTGTAGGACGAGTGTGAGTAGGTAGAAGTCAGAGTCATTGCCTCTGTTTTCAGAAGGGTTTTTAGAATTTTTTGGAGGCAGTAAGTAGAGGGGAAATCAATCTGACAAGGGCTAAAAGCATTTGGAAAATGTAGACTAAGCAAAGGACGTTCTGACGACTGTGAAGGAACAGCAAGAGTTAACGGGGTTGCTCCTGTCTGTCATATTCATTGAGCTTACAGGCTGGTCAGAGGATGCTGAGTAGAATTGTTTCTGTGTTTCTAGTGGATTGTCCATACATTGGAAGGATACGGCCTGGGGGATCTATCTCATTATGTGCCCTGTTGTTAAAACACGCATACACAGACTTAGGAAAAATTTGCCAGTGCAAAATTGAGGAAGAGTTTTAGAAGAGAACAGTGTTTTCCTTCTGGCTGGTGGTGTTGTGTGTTTAGGAAAGGTGTGCAAGGCAGGCAGGCGTATGTTTCTCCTATGAGGCAGGGATGTTTTACAAAGGACTAAAGAGGGACTGCTGAGAAGAAAATAGCCAGCTTTAGATAAAGCACTATAACAAAGGCTCCTAGTTTTATATATCATGGTGTCCATTAAAGCTTAATAGGGAAGAGCCCATTGAACCTGGCTGGGTATGTGTTATTCATGGGAAGGATAAACACTTAAGGGTGTGCAAAAAAATCAGAAATCAGGAGGACATGATTGTTCAGCTTTTGAAAAGGCTTTACAATGAAGATTTTGTTTTTATCTCCTGTGGATCTCTATGCAAGGTAGAGGAAAGTAAGCTGAAAATGTTTGGAGCATATCAAGGCGGGGATCCCAGGGGGTTAAAAGCACTCTAGTAAAATAAAAGTGGTCTGCTTCTGCTTCTTAAAAGTGTTCTATTTTACACATACTACTGAGAAGCTGACAAAGGAATGATTCTGATACTTTGTTCAGGACGATAAACTGGCATAATATACCAAGTCTTAAAAAAATGCTTTTAGATTGTTTGGGTTTTCCAGTTGAATAAATAAGCTTTGAGGTTTGTGCCTATGTTTGTTTGTTTTTAATATAGTTCCCAATTATGGCTGTTAAAATGAGAACATGAAGGGAAGTCTTTCATTGTCAGCAGTGGTAGGGGGCCAGGTCTACCTTTCTATCTTTTGGCAAAATAAGGGTTAACTTTTAATGGGATGGGGGTGGTGGTGAATGAATTACTCGGCATTTAGCTTATCATTCTGCATTTCACTTTCTGCGTTTTGGTGGTCTGGAACTTGCAGGAGAGGAGGAGAGTGGATAAGGGGAGGTAGGGGTTGTGATACTTTGCACACACATCCCTGTCATTGTTCTGCCTGAAGAGACAGGGCTGGGTTCAAGGCCACATGTGCTCCTGTCATCCTCCACATTTCTGCTCCAAGTGCAATCCGGAGTGTCAGCTCTCCATCTGTCTCTGCCTGGCAGGCGCACGCGCCCAGCACCCTGCCTCCGGCGATGCCGCCCCAGCCCCTCTGATGGCCCTCTTCTCTGCTGCCACTCATTCCAGAACAGGAGGCATGAGTCCGGAACGCGCTTGCTTTTAGGAGACAGCCACTTTTGTGGCATGCTGGATTCAAGGATGCCTGGTGAGTTAGCCCTGTTCCACCTTCTCTCTGATTTTGCAATGAAGAAAGCTTATTTTCTATTATGCACCGAAAATACCTTCTGCCCCACAGTGTGCTGTGTTTGAAGTGGGCAGGAAGAAGCTGGGGGTGACAGAAGTGTGATTGGGAGGAGGCATAAAGAGAACCATTAAGATCTGGATATAGGGGTACAGGGTGTGGAGCCCTTGCTTTTAAAATTTGGGAAGTGTGTTTGAAAGGCTGAGGGGAAGTACAGCCACGGATGATTGCTGGAGCAATTTATTTGAGGGGTTTTAGCTCAAGTAAGAAGCGTCGTTTCTGTTCTGGATTTTGTGACTGTTATCTGTACCTTGTATCCTGGAAATTTCATCTGTGGAGACAGTTTTCCGATTATGGCAGAATTCTGGGATGAGGTCTCTTTAAAAAGCTGTTTATGTCACAGAAAGTGAAGAAAGCTTTGGAACTACAAGGAATTTCAGTCTTGCCCTAAATCACAGTCCTTAGATGTCATCAGGCAAATAATTGAAATCAGTTAATTAAAATAAAAAAGTCTGCTGAATTAGTGAAGCTGTTGTGGTCCTGGAAATTTAGTGCATGTCAATTTCCTCTGAAAAATATTATCTTTGGAGCCTAGAGTGTTTCTGTGATCGTTGCCAGTGAAGGCTCTGCTTATGGAGAAGCCTGGCCGGGGAAAGGGTTGTTTCTCAAGAACTGTCTAAATTGCCCTGTGTCTAATTTGGAGCAGCCTATCTTCAGATAAAAAAGACAGGGCAGATAGAGATCCTCCAGCTGGCTGATTTGTGTGGATTATTTGGGTAGGACAGGCAGAAGAGGCTGTGCTTGGTCACAGAGTTTGTACACCTCACAGATGGTGTTTTGAAACATTATCTGCCAGTTTTCTGCAACCACAGTTGTGTATAGGTATTGCCAGTTGTTTGAAGAATGTTTTTGCCTTCAGGATGTGTCTTGTAGTCCGTCCTCATCATTATTGATATATGTGCAGAAAGGATGCATTTGTGACAGAATTGCACTTTTTCATTAGTAGACTAGGAATGTTTGTAGCTGAAATACGGGGAAAATCAATTTAGAAAAAGACAATAACTGAGGTCTGTGAAAGGTCATTTTAACTCTTTAAGCTTTCATCTTGATTTATATGCATCACGCAACTAAAGATGTAGTGTGTACTGGGTATATAATACAGAATCGGCGTCAAAGTTCTTGTGGTTTTTTTTTTTTTTTTATTTTACCGGAATATTGTAGCACTATTCCATCTGATTTTTATGTCATAATTGAGATCTTCTTTGTTTTTATGCTCTTAGTAAATGTGTGAAATGATCTGATTTGTTAGCATTTTGAAGAGTCTATATGTTATTTTGATAAAACAAAAACCCCACAATAAACCAAAGCTATTTGTGAATCATAATAGGCGAAAGAGATCAGTTAGGACTCTTGCTACTTCTAACTAATTACATGATTTTAAAGTAAGCTTCAAAACAGCCTTATTTAAAAAGCACGGAACTGTTTTTAGGGCTTTACAGTCATTGATAAGTTTCTTTTAGTGTTAAGTCGTTAATATATCTGACTGGTTCTGTAGCAGTAGCCTGAAGTGTGGGCACTGTTTTTCTCTCTCTCTCTCTCCCTTTCCCTCTCCCTCTCTCTCATCAACTGTGTTAGAAAACCTTGTACTTGGATGCAGGGAATATATTAACAGCTGTGACTATGAGCATGTGCCAGAATGGCGATACTTGAGCAGATTTGACACTTGGCTATTTTTGACACCCATCTGTACTTTTTAAACTCTATGATTGGGTGGACTACCTCTTAATATGTTTTTAGCATATTTTAGTCCATATATATATATATATTTAAATTAGTGGACAATTTTAGCCACCTTGGGCAAGTTTTTTATTTTTAAATAAGACATTCTGTGTAGAAGATCAAAAGATTGTGCTTTGTGTAATTTGATATTGTCACTTTAAAAAAATTTGACTACTTATTTATATGTCAACATATATATTTTTTTGGGGGTAGTTCAAGTGTCAGAACGGGTTTCTGGTTGTCTCAGACTTGATGTAACAATTCTCAGATCTAAGGCCTTTTTCATAAAATCGGGATCCCTGGAAACAGATGTGGACAAACTGAACTTATTCAGACAGTCTACTCTTTGGGGGTAGGTAGATAAAAAAAAGTCTTAGTTTAGGAGTTTCTAGGATTATTTCGGTTGAAAAAACAAAACATGCTTTTTTAGCTGTTGATACTGTTGATAGCATACTGTTACAAAATGAACTATGAAAAGTCAAAGGGGGCCATGCATGCTTTAAAGAAATAGATTAAACTATTTTAAAATTATTTAATTCACTATAAGGAAATATCATTTCACTGCCTGTCACTTTTGTAACAACTAGATCCTTGTGTTTAAGAAAAGGAAAATGTTTTCTTAAATGGGAAGGCTGGGAAACCTTGGGCATTATATTGTTTTAGGAGGAGGTGACTCTAACCTTTCTGAAACTTTTATATTTTTATCAATCTTTGTATAATATTATCAAAGAACATATGCTGACCTACAAAATGCTTTCAGGACTGTTTCCTTAAAAGGACAATCAGTGAGCACAGTCCCTGAAGCCCAGAAATAGTGCTGTTCTTTGAGAAGATGGCTAGTATTAGGTCAGACCACCCTTTCTCAATGGTCCTGCTTTCCAGATGTGCCTGGAACATTTTTTTTTTAAGTTCAAGTTTCCAAAAGAGAGAGAAGGAAAAAAAACGTTTGTTTTTAAAATCTGGTTTTACTTAAGACATCTCCATCCTGGAGTGCATTTCATAAATTGCCCACATATTTTTCTTAGCAGAGAACTTAACTGGCTGTAATTTTTAACACATGGCCACATCATGTGATATTTTCAAAACACTTACACATAGCTTTAAGAAGGTCCCTGCAGAAATGATCCATCCTCTCACAGCCAGCCCATTTTTTAACAGCATATCTGCATTTTCCATTTAGTAGAGCTATATATTATTAGCTTACATTTTTGGGTAGTAAAACAGTACATTGCTGATTGTAAAACATGGACTTTATTATCTGCTGAAAATTGATTTGGCATTTATAGCCACTGTGTACTAGACTATTTTTCTGTTTTTAACATCAATGCTTGCAAGCGATGATTTGTATAAAAAACAGAAATGAAATTGCTATGGGCAGACAACTGTTAGTGTCCCTAGTAACTGAACATTTGGATAATGCACCTGGTTATTTTTTTTTTAATAGATGCATCTAAATGCTATTTCTGAGTACTTTGCCTTTTAGTTCTATATATTTAAAATGATACTTGAAACCTTTACAGGGCATCTTTCTGTGCAGTTAATGGCCTATTGAAAAAGATAAGTGTTTAATCTTTTTTTTTTTTTTTGAGGGTAGTAGTAGTTATGATTTCTGAAGGCTTCATAAGACAATTACTTGTTTTATTTCTTACACATTTGCTTAGTGGGCATTGCATAGCCTAGAAATGTTTATTAACCATCTCTCATCACTACACTGATGATTGATGTTTGCAAAGAAGATGCTGTAATTATAATATTCTGAGCAGCCTTCTGAATCATCAGAGGAACAAAAATGTTTTAGAGCAGGAAGTTTCATCCTGCAAACACCTTTAGTTTACGGATGTTGAAACTGAGGCTCATGGAGATTAAACAACTCATTCAGGTGACTTGTTAAAGTAAGATCTTCCCAGTCCACTGTCTTTACCATGCTGCTTCTAAATCTCAAATATGCATTCAGTCATGTTACCATATCAGTGCCAGTCTTTGTTGCCTTGTATTTTCAGTCCTGGATTGCTCTCCTCATATGCTTTCTCCCCTCCTGCGCCTGGATTGCAGAACCATGTGGGAGAAAATTCTATCACAGTAATCACTTGGCCTGTGGCAAAAATGTGCCCATTAAATTTATTTTATAATTGTTTGGGAATTAGGGGACCTAAATGTGGTTAATAACCAGAGTATTACACAGAATAAAAAATGTAAGGCTGTGACCACTGGGAGGTTATTGTAATAAGGAAATTCAGGTAGTAGACATTTGTAGGTTGCTCAAAACGTGTCAGGTACCAGATGACTATGATTAGTCCCTCCATGCCCTCAAAAAGTTTAGAGTTCTAGTGTTCCAGGCAGAGAATAAACGGAACCTGGGTATAGGAGGAGACCACAAAGAAACCCAGAGGTGAGGTACCCACCTGGACTAGGAGTTGAGGACATGGGGGAAGGGTAGGCAATGGACCATTCTAATGTTTATTAGAAATCCTTGCCTATCTCCTCCTCCTTGCTCCAAATTGGACCTCAGTTCATGTAACTTAACATTTTTTTAGTTTGTTGTTCTTATACTAAGGACAAGACATCCATTTTTTGTTTTATTAAATTTTAATTTCTGTGTATGACAGTGGGTGTAGTATTTCTTGAAAGCAATTTCTTTGTGTACAGTTGCAGTTCTTTGGTAGCTAATCATATCTAGTGGAATAAGTCATTAACTTAAATGACTCATAACTTGAGAACAATAGGATTTCACACCTGACCAAGAAGCAGGTTTATCATGCTGGCTTTCTCAAACAGCTGTTTGCATTAATTAATATTAATGTAAATGTACTTTCTGAGAATGTCTAGCTTAATTATATTTTTCAACCCATAGAGTTCCAATCAAAGGAATCAGGAAATCCTCTTAATCTCAAAGGGAATATATAACTGCCATCTCTGAACAGAATAAATCTCTGATAGTATACTAACAGCAGCCTTTTATTGAAAGCCTATATATGCTGGGCCCTGGGCTAGACACTGCATATACTTTCTAATTTTTACTACAGCTCTGTAAATTGTTTCTGTCTCCACCTGATCTATTTGAAACCTGAAGATCAGATAAATTAAACAGTGTGCCCAAGGATACATACATAAAGTTAAATGGTAGATGGGATTCCCTGGTCTGTTGGCTGACTTTGAATTCCCTTTTTTCCCCCCTTTTCTTTTTGAGACAAAGTGGGTGTGTTGTGGCTTGATGGAGATCTTTTGTAATGGAGGGTAGACAGATCATTTAAAGGGGAATGTTTGAATCTGAAGTGAAGTAGCATAGAAAGTAGAGTTCTTTCTGCTGAAAAATAAAGGTGGAAAAGCATTAGCTTTAATCATCAAGAGTGATCTTAGAGAAAAACAGGTTAGGATGGTGGTTATTTCTCTGTGTAGTACCACTCCTCTTGAAAGAGTACAGTGGGCATCTGGAGACTAATGTCATTATTTTGAAAAGCCTAATAGAAATCATAAATTTACTCCCTGGGAAAGCTGTACAGGTTAACTAAGATATCACCTTTCTTGCTTTTTGGAATGTGGTAATCCTAGCTTTTTTGTTGTTGATCTGAAGTTCAGATGGATGATTTTCTGTGTTTTGGATTAGTAGAAAATTGGAAAGCAAATGATAAATTCAACACATTGGCAGACAAAATTGTTAAAAATTGTGTGGTTAAAAAAAAAATCAGTTCTGTTGGTGATGAGACTGCTGGGTACCCATGGCTCTACCCCAGGAGCGCCTAAGTGTGCCGGCAGAGTGTTTCCAGAAGATGAGTATGCTCTAGGAAAGCAGATATCTTTTTCACCATCCACTGCCTCCTGTAAAAAAAAAAAAGAAAAGAAAAACAGTTGATTTTTAAAATTGTGGGATGCTTTTTCTAGAAGGTTTCATTCAGTTTTCCACATTTCCCAGTTAAAGGCTAAGTGGTAAGTGTAGTCTGGCTCACTTTATTAGAGGGATTCTTTTAATTCTGTGTGGTTTATTAACATCATTCAGAGTACTTGATGCTCATGCAAGAAGATAATTTTGAAAGTACCTGTGAGAACGTGATACTGTGAAGAGTTGGCTTTTAGAGCTATGTAATTAGGTGAAGTGCTTTTTAGGAAGAAGGGATGTTAGAGGTGTCTTTATCATGTGTTTATGACTTTAACAAGAGTCCTAAAGAGTTTGACAAAATAAACTGAGCATTCTTAACAGTCTGGGATGATTTTGATGGGAGTTGCTAAATTATTTGGTGCTAACTTTGAGAAAGACAATTACTGTACTTCTGAGCACATCATTATTTTACATTTGAACTTTGCCTGATTTAACTTCACTGCCTTCCTCAGGACTTGTTTGCTTTAATGATTCTCAGGTTATTGGGAGGAAAATACATAGTAAAATTTGAGGGTCCTGAGGTAATAATTTATGTATTCTTACACTTAAAATGTTTAACATATGTCCTGATGAGGGTGAAAATGGAAAGAAGAAAGGCCTTGATTCTGACACTTTCCCTGTGAGATGGGCATTGTTTATTGTTGTATCTGAAGCTATATACTTATCAGTTACAGTAACACATCATTTGAAAGGCCTGTTAACATTTATTTTCTTCTTCCTTTTTCCTCTATCATTAGTTATATTTGCACAGGCTAGAGAAACAAATATGTAAAAGGAAACAAAGTAGTGTTTTTGTCCTTAGAAAACACTTACTGAACTTTATATTCAATGTTTATATTCTTCTGTATTTCCCAGAATATTCTAATTTGCATTCTCAAATGATAAACCACCTGCATATTAGTGATAGAAATCAGAGGCCCTGAAATTAGTGATAGAAATTAATTATCCAAGCATTCTTTATATACCAGTGTTTGCTTGCTAACCATGAAATGGCTCCCAAGATTGGTAAATGTAGGTGTGATTGGGCTTTCAAAATGTTTTCTATTTTGTAAAATTTAGGAGTCTTTCCAAAGAATGCCATCGAAAGGAAGAGTTACCTGTTGTTGATATTGTTTAACTATTTGCTGCATAGAGGAATGTCAATTTGCTTTTTTATCTTTATCTGTAGTTTGATCATATGTCTTGGGTGTAAAACGTTTGACACCATGTTTACCAAAACCTCTTGGAGAATTGAACCATTTTGTAATGTTTTCTAGAGATTAGAAGATTATCTCTGTAAGCCACAAAGTTAGTCCTGTTTAGTTGTTTAAATTTTTTGTACTTTATAATCAATCATTTTGAATGGCTGTAGTTTTCGTACATAACTATATTCTTGATGAGTTTGTGCTGAACATGTTTTATTTTTAGCTTTGTGACTTGAGTTTATATTAGGGGAAATTAATATATTGTATTTTATGAGGCTGTCTATCAGAAATACAGAGCATTGAGGAAATACAGAGCACTGAGAATGTCAGTTCCTGAGTGTGAATCACTGTTCTTCCGCTTAGTGGTGTTACCATGAACAATTCTGGCCAGGTGTGGTGGCTCACGCCTGTAATCCTGGGAGGCAGAGGCAGGAGGATCGCTTGAGCTCAGGAGTTTGACACTAGCCTGAGCGAGAGTGAGACCCTGTCCCTAATAAAAAAAGGAAAAAAAAATAAATAAAAAACACGAGAAATTCATTTTACTGTCTGCTTTGAGCTTTACTCCTTTTGTCTTAAAAGTAGACACGATTATTCTGCCTGGCTTTACTTCACAGGACGGTGGTAATGATTGTGAGTGTGCTGTGTACCTCTATGAAGGGGTTATTAAAGGCAGACAGCTATGCTCTCTGAACTTAAAAATAGGGGACAGTGTTTGACTCCACATAAAACAGTTCTAGGCTGTTGTGCTTGGTGAGGTTTGTCTAAGGTTAGGTTGGGTTTTCTGAGTTTTGCCTGTGCTTGATAGGATTTTCTGTCTCTTCTCTGTGTCAGCTGCCCACCCCTTCTCTATTAACGTGCCCACCCTTTTACCCATTCCAGTAGTTTGCTAACTTGGAAACCAGATAACCAGACTTGGAATGGTAAGTCAGCGATGAAAGTGCGTGCTTGGGTGAGAGCCTGAAAAGCCCATCTTGGTTTTTGGAGATATTAATAAACGGCAGTTTTAATTTGTGGCATCTGTTTAGGTCACTCAAAGGTTTTCGCCCCTCTTATTGATTTCCGTGTCTCTTAGTATGTGATGTTGCTGAAGAGCTGAATTCTGCATAACCTTTTATTTCAATTCTTTGTTATCCCAGGATACAGACTGGTTTCCTCACTGTTTAAAATAGACATTTTAAGCACCATCAACTCCCTTTGATAAAGCTGCCATTTACATTAAGATCTTGATTTCCTAGTTCTGATAATTTCATTCCAGGCTACCTGTGAGTCTGGCATATAGTAGGCAATCAACCAATGTTTGCTTAATGAGTAAGTGAATGGATGAGAGGTAGACTGGGATTCATGGAGATTTCAAAGGAAGGAAATAATACACAATGCATGTTAATTAATGAGGGGAAAAAATTGAGAAGTGAATCTTCTAAACATTTTTGGAAAATGTCATTTATGAATCAAGTATTTTCTTTCAGAGTTAAGGAAAAAGAACACATTTATTTTCAGGGCATACAGCTTTATTGGTGGCTAGCTGCGTATTACTTAAAATTGCATTTACAATCTGATAATTTATTATGATCGTATTTACTAAAAGTACATGCAACATATAACACTTAAAACTTTCAGGTGTAATTACGGAAATTAGAAACAAAGTAAAGGGTTTTTGGCAGTTGTGTGTGATATTTTGGGAAGTGAGTTCTCCTTCCACCTGAGCACTTTCTTGTAGTTCGGCCATCTTTCATTCTTGTTGCCCAGTGGAGGGTGGGTGTAATGTTTCTGTCTTCCACCAGACATACTGAGTAAGATTTTAGCAAAAGACAAATGTTAATGAAAGAGTTTTGTCTTTTCATGTACATGGTGAATTCAGCCAACATTTTTTCTATCAATAATCCTAGAAGAGTACAATTTGATAGGCTGGTAAAATTTATCTTAAAGACTCGAGAGAGATTGCTAGGATAATTCATTCAGTGTATAAGATATATGTTTTCTTGAAAAACATGACTTCTTATTTTAATACTGCTTTCTTTAAATATTTTTCTCCTTTTTATTATAACATTTACATTGGATCCTTTGAAAAGGATAGGGTAAGACTTTTGAGTTTTGGAGAATATTATTGCATAGTATGCCTTGAAAGAATAATCTTGCTAATTTGGCAGATATTTTGTAAGTATTTTCCTTAACTCATGCATTTAAGAAATTCTTGGAAGGTCAGTTTAGCTTATCCACTGGGAATCCTAATACAGGAATGCTGCTGATTTTCTGCACAGATTAAAGATTCTCACAGGGTCATTTGAACAGTTTGAAAACATGGTACAGAATGGTATAGATAAGAAGTTCTCAAAGTGGGGGTCCAGTGGGCCAACAGCATCAGCCTTACCTGGGAACTTGTTGGAAACAGCAATTCTCTGTCCCAACCCAGTCCTATTGAATCAGAAACTCAGGGGATGGAGCCAGCAATCTGTGTTTGAACAAGCTCTCTCCAGGGATTCTCAAGCATATTTAAGTTGGAGAACCACTTTTATAAATTATAACTTTTTGTGTCCCTATGTATTGTACACAGAATACCCATGTTTGGTCATAAAGAAGATAGTTTAGGTCCTAAATGAATGGAAGTCAATGTAATTTATTTATCTTAAACGATGCATTTTAAAAAGTCATACTCGAAAAATTGCAAATAATGTATTTGTTCAGAGCCTTGGTTTCCGATGGCATATTCAGATGGCTACACAGCTAAATTGAGTGAGATAGTCAAGAGAGGGCGCATTTCACCTCAAATTGTGAGATGTTAGCTTTTCTGATAGTTACCTTTAAACAAGTGTGTCTATTTCAGTGCACTTAGATACCTTTTAGTATGCCCTTGCCTCACATAGAGGCCACCTCCTGATCATTCCTGAATTTTTGAGTTTAGCCAAACCTCTTTAGAGAATATTTAGGTAGACCTCAGTTTTACTGTAATATCAGATAGCCTGGAAGGTTTAGACAAACAAAAATGTCCTTTTATTTTTCTCTGTTCAACATAAATAAGCATTCAGTTTAATTAAAAAAATGTTTCATCGGTAGTGCCTCGAGAAGATTTATTTTTTTATGTCTCCTGTATCTTCTGTTCTCTTTTGTGCTCGGTAGGCCTTCAGTAAGCATAGTCTGACACGCTTTGTGGCCTTTGCCTCCTGTGATAAAATAGATTGAAATGATTCCTGGCACCATCTGGTGAAGAGGAGCAGCCCTGGAGGACTGTGCTTTGAGAGAAAGTGACTGAATGCTAAGAAATGTGGAAGTCTAGGGACAGAGGCAAAGGATTTTTTTTTTTTTTAAAGAGCATGAACATTAATACATCTTCTTGAGGTTTGATGGGACATGTACTGCCTACTGCCCCATCTGGTGCTTGTGATAGCATGGCATATTAGCATGCTGCAAGTTCATAATGTATTCAGGGGGAGGAATCATCCCTTGCATACCAATTGAGGCATCTTCTCTTTCAGAACTGCTTTTGAATTTCAATGATGTTTATATCTTCCAAGCCGTGTCTGAACTGAGCATTTCCGCTCCAAGGAATAACATGAGTGAGTGTGTGAGAGAATGTGTGTGTATGTGTGTTCTTTCTATTAAATTTATCTTCCTCTCTCTTTTTTTTCTTTATGAAATTGTAAGTAGTTTTTAATATTAGGTTGGTATACGATTTAAAAAAATTTTTTTTGAAACCACATACTACTTTGTTCTCACTTCACCTATGACACAACACATTTTGGCTCGTGGAATTATTTGTATAATTGTCCTCTTATAGATTGAACACCTTTGAGGGTCAGGCTGGTTTCTGATTATGTTTGTGTCTCCATGGCACCTAGAGTTCAGTCATCCATTTAACAAATATTTATTTATTGAGCTCACGCTGTCAGCCTGACACTGTTATAGATGCTGAGGAATCAATGGTGAGCAAGACTGGTGAGTCCCTCCTCAAACAATAAACAAAGAAACAGATAAGTGAGCAAGATAATTTCAGATAGGGATAAGTACAAAAAAAAAAACAAAACAGGCTAGAGAGTGAATTGCTGGGTGGGTGGGGAGCTAATTTAGATTGGATTATCAAGGAAGGAATCTTTACTGAGGTGAGATTTTTGCTGAGACGTAGATTTAGTGGCAGAGCAACACCAAGTATAAAGCCTTCAGATGAGAAACTGATAGGCATTTTCAAAGATCAGGGTAGCTACAGCCAAGTTCAGGGTCCAGACCTTTGCTAGGAGTTAGGGATTTATTTTAAGTGTGTCTGGAAGCCATCAGAGGGTTAAGCTAGGAAGTGCCATGATCTAAATTGCCTTTTAAAAGAATAACCGGAGCTGCTGCGTCTTGCACTTAGTAGGCGCAAACTAACTCTGTTGATGAATGAGATGAGCCTTTAAATCCACTGAGGCACCCTGTTGAATTGGAATCGGCATGGATTTTAGAGGCAGAGAAATGTCTGTTGGATTCTGGCCTTGCCATTTGCTTGATGTTTGATTTTGAGCAATTATTTAACCTCTTTTAGCTTATGTCTTCTCATCTGTTGAAAGGGAAAATTAATGCCTAAAGCTATCGTATTATTGTGAAAATTAAATGAAATAATTATTAAAAGAACCCAGCACAATGCCCAGCTCTTAATAGGTACCTGATCTATCATTGATATGCTGACTGTAATAAAACATTTGGGATAATTTCAAGGAATATTTAAACAGTTGGCAAATCCCTTTCTGGTACTGTTATCTTGTTCATAAAACACTGTTAAAATATTGCCATGATAATAGTGCTCAGCATCTGCAGTCTGTTTCTCTTCTCTTCTAGAGAATTCTAAGCAAGAAAACTTAAGGAATTCTATGGCAAAATCCACGCCCAGTGAAACAACCTGGGATATTTTTTTCCTGATTTTTTTCTCTTACCCAATATTTTTTTCCCTTACCCAATACGTGAATTTGAAAATTTTATTACAATTAACAGTCTATCATTTATTTTATATATATATATATATATTTTTTCTGAATACATTTTTAACATTGAAGAATCCCAAACTGCCGTATTAATTGAAGTAAAAATTGTGGTTATATGAAGGATACTATAAAAGTTTTAATTCATAAGACAGTAACTTTGTTTATTAGTTAGTTGCATAGTTGTTAGATACAAGCCTTTCAAAGATAATTTTTTAATGCACCTAAATGGAGAAAATAAGGAGTCCCTTAGATTTTGCGTGAGTTATGCACTTAATTGCAAGGAACAATCCTTCAAGTATTTTCTTAGTCTGTGAAGTAATGTTTAGCCTGTTAAACTTTTTAGAAGGATTGTGGGATTGGGGGTGGGGGCAAACGTTGCTGAGGCTTGAGTATCTAAATAGAGTTCGACTTACTTACTGTCTTATGCATAATTTTATTGGCTATATAGGTTTGGCTATATTGGCTATTATGTGTTTGCTTTTGGCTAGAGGTTCTCCCTTCCTCAGTCAATAGATTACTTTTTGTGTTTTCCTCCAAAATATTCAGGAAAACAAATAATGCTTCAGGAATGTGTAGGGAGGAGGTAGTGTGGGTAATTCAGGCAAGTTTAGTCAGCACTTATGAGATTCTTGAAAGTTTTTGACGTTCTACAGGACTATACAGAGCTGTTAACATCAACATGTTGTGTGAGCGAAATCATTTATTGCTGCTGTATTCTTGCTGGAATGTAAGAAAAAGAGAAGGGAATTAATAGGGCCACAAAAGGTTGGGAGGTGGGAATCACAGTTTAGAATAAAGCAGCTGGCTGTCAGCTCCAAAGATTTATTATTTTCCTTAGTTAAGTGCCAGTGGGATTCTTAATAGCGTCTTTGAGAAGTGATGGGCATGTATCGGGATAGTTCAGAAGTGATAAGTGTGTATCAGGATAGTTCAGAGGGGATAGTTACCTTTTTGACCATCTCAGATATTGTCTGTCTGGCACCTTGTGTGCATTTTTATTCTCTCTGCAGGATGCCACAAATACAGATAGTTACATGGTATCTGTTTTCCTCTAGCAAGAGAGGAAAAAGGAAAACTAGAATGATCAGGTGAGATAAGTATATTCATTAATCTGTGTTGGGTCCAGGCACATGAGCCTTATGAGTAGAAACCTGTGTGATACAGCCTCACATCTGACTCAGCTACTGTACCACCTGGCTTTAATCTGTGTGGCTTAGGTCAGCAGTCCCCAACCTTTTTGGCACAGGGACCGGTTTCATGGAAGATCATTTTTCCACAGACTTGGTGGTGGGGAGGATGATTTGGGGATGATTTAAGTGCATTACATTTATTGTGCAGTCAAACCTCTCTGCTATTAATAATCTGTATTTGCAGCCGCTCCGCAATGCTAGCATCCCTGCCTCAGCTCCACCTCAGATCATCAGGCATTAGATTCTCATAAGGAATGCAATGAGAATTGCGGGCTCAGTTAACAATAGGGTTTGTGCTTCTATGGTAATCTAATGCCGCCACTGATCTGACAGGAGGCGGAGCTTGTGTGATGATGTGAGCACTGGGGAGCCCCTGTAAATGCAGATGATGCTTTGACCCCTCACCGGCCACTGACCTCCTGCTGTGTGGTACCTAACAGGCCTGAGACCACTGGGGGCTTGAAGACTGTAGGCTTAGTTGATACAACATTGCAACTTACACTGCTAGATTTCTCCTCTCTTGCTGTTAAAGACAATGACCGTATCTTGGATAATACCCAGTTTGTGACCCCTTTCAATTTCAGTTACTTGGCAAGTGTAGCCTTTATTTTGATCCATTTCTGTCATGTATTTCAGTTTCCAGTAGTAGAAACAGCTCCTTTATCACCCTCGCAAAACTTGTTTTCTTAGGACATATTAAAAGACAGACTTACGTACTTGTGTAAAATGAACATCTTATCCTCAAAAGGATACCCAGGTTGGGTGTCTCTGTGTGGTTCTGTCTCTCCTTCCTTCTCCACAATGGACTTTATAACAAGGGTTTTAGCATTTTTAGGAATCAAAATTCATGACCAGCTTTAGTCATTCTGAAATCATATTTTACACACAGGAGCTTAATAATGATCTGTCAGACTTTTCCCCCAATTTAAGTTGGAAAGGAGATAAGGACATGGATGTCCTTTACTGATGCCTCATAAATTTTGAGGAAACCAGAAATCCTTGAAAGTCTGAAAAATCATTTAAGCAGTCAATATTCACTTGTAAATGTTTATATTTAAAGTTATTTATTTATTGAAAATAGATCATTTGAATTAGTTCATTTGCTGAGATAAACGTTAGGTAACATTTTTATAACTTAGCACATATTGGACATACCACAGGTTGTAGTCTTTATCTGATCCTTCTAGGTAATCTGTGCATTGGAGTCTTAAAAGAATTATATGGGAACTTTTCACTTAGAGGACTACTCAGCTGCTCAAAGCTCAGTTCCTTAACATATTTCCTTTCCATTGTAAACTCTTGTAGTTTGGGCGGGTCTGTAGCAGATGTTGGTGGAAGTGGGTGGACAGATTAAGTGGGTGTGGCATCCTTTCCCCTGAATTAACCTGGAAGGGAGTTTTATAGCAAATTGTTTGAGGTCAAGGACTCTTGTCTTTTATTCTTTTTCTTTTTTTTTAACCTGTAGTGCCTAGTATAGTGTTTCAAACATAATATGGATGATGAATATTTCAGAAAAATACCCAGTAGCTCAATTATGACAGCTCTCTAATTTGTATGTCCATGCAATCCATCATGCAGCAAGTGCTTCTTGAACTATTAATACAAGCTGGGGCGGCCGGGCGCGGTGGCTCACGCCTGTAATCCTGGCACTCTGGGAGGCCAAGGCGGGCGGATCACTCAAGGTAAGGAGTTCGAGACCAGCCTGAGCAAGAGTGAGACCCCATCTCCACCAAAAATAGGAACAAATTAATTGGCCAACTAAAAATACATAGAAAAAGTTAGCTGGGCATGGTGTCGCATGCCTGTAGTCCCAGCTACTCGGGAGGCTGAGGAAGAAGGATCGCTTGAGCTCAGGAGTTTGAGGTTGCTGTGAGCTAGGCTGACACCACGGCACTCACTCTAGCCTGGGCAACAGAGTGAGACTTTGTCTCAAAAAAAAAAAAATACAAGCTGGGAATGAGTCAGTGAATAAAACAGGTAAAATTCCTTACCCTCGTGGAACTTACGTTCTAGTGTGTGTAGAGGAAGGAGGGACAGCAACAGGCAGTAAATGATAAACATAAAATATAAGTGAATTCTGGGGACCTCATTCTGAAGACTTCTCTGTGTCTCATAGTTATTTCTGTCATTTATTAGTCCATGTATAATGTAGGTTTTTATTTTACTATCATTGTTATTCATCCCAATTTGTATTTTATGGTTTTTTGTGTAGCAAGTGAGTCTTTTAACCTAAACACTACTTTACATAGTGCTAGTCAAAGCTGTATGTTAAGTCTGTTTTGGATACAGACTGCTATGCTTTAGTGCTTTTAGACCTGTTTCAGGTTTGAAGTACCATTAAACAGGCATTTGCCAAAGGTAGATTAATAGTCAAGCTGGAGTAATATTAAAAAAATCTTTGTATAAATCATATGTTTGGGGCGTTATTTGTGACTGTTTTGATAAGCTGTGATTTAGACTCTGCTTCCACATTTCTCTTAGTAAGCAGTGCACACATGTCGTGTTAGCTTCCTTAATACCCCAGAAGTGGGTTACGCTGCTGTAAGTTACCCTAGTATCCATGAACATATCAGAAGTCAAATGTGTGATGCAAGTCTTTTTTATTTTCCCAAGGTATTGACAGTCTGAATTGTTACATGGGTAGGTATGAGTGAAATGTGTGTCTTCCAGGTGAGCACAAGCCATGGTGTGCTTCCTGTGTTGCACAGGCATGCTCAGTTTGAATCATTATTATCTGAATCATTTTCTTGGAGCCACTTAACTTTTCTGACCTCCATGAGGTTGCTGTCCCTTCTCAAAGTAACTAAGTGGTAGTGGTACATAGGTATCGCTTCAAAATATAACTGAGTTTTAGTGATTGTGCAGTAGACAGGGTTCAATTTAATATAAAATATTTGAGCACTAATTCTGGAAACAACTTTGTGGTAAGCACTGCAGAGTTTCAAAGAGAGGAAGACACAGTCTCAGCATTGAAGGAACTTAGTCTGGCAGGGGATATAAAGTTAAGATAATGATTGCCGTGGAGATGGAGAGGCAGGAGGGTGGAGATGGATCAGGGAGAAATTCCAAGAGGCAGTGAGGATACAAATCAGCATGAGAGGACTTTGAAAGCATCAAGTTGAAGTTTGTGGGACAGAAATTCATTGAATGAATCCTATCATTTTGGAAAAAAGGTGGGAGCAGAATCAAGGGCACTGCTGATATTTGGAGCCTGGGCAACTGGCAGGATGGTCATGTCTCAAAGGACATAAAGTCAGCAGGAAGAGCTGGGTTTGTGGAAAGAATCTCACTGCTATGTTGAACTTGAGACTCTTAATAGGAGCCATCCTGCCATCAGTTAGAAATGTGGGATATGATAGCTTGGGTGAGGGATTGAGTCCTGAGATATAAATTGAAGTGGAAAAAATTAAATTGTGCATGTCTATAATGGGCAGACAATTTTGAGAAAATGGGAAATACTAGATTACTGTTATAGTAATCTAGTTTTCAAAGCTTTGAAATTTCATTGCAATTATATTATGATTTGTTTTGATGGTCCCACTTTGAAATTAACTTTTATATTATTTCCATTTGTATTTTATGCCTTTATTCCCCATATTTTTGAGATAGCATTTATTTAGTTATCAAAGCTATGCTCACATCTATCTAATTATGAATACTTTCTCCTTTCCTTTCTGAATACCCTACCTAGGCTCAGCATTTTACTCTACTACTTCTTTAGGTTGCTTGTATATAGCTTCCTCTTAGTGGCCTTAGTTAACTCCTGAGTATCCTTGCTTGAACCAACATCATTTCTAGGTAGGGGGTAATATAGCGATTAAGAACTTGGGCTTTGCAGTCAAACAAAACTTGGTATGATTTCCTCCTCTGCCTACCTTTTGCTTGCTTTTTGTGTCTCAGTTTTCTTATCTGGTTCTCTCTCTCTTTTTTTTTTTTTTTTTTGAGACAGAGTAACACACTGTTGCCCAGGTTAGAGGGCCGTGGCATCAGCCTAGCTCACAGCAACCTCAAACTCCTGGGCTCAAGCAATTCTTCTGCCTCAGCCTCCCGAGTAGCTGGTACTACAGGCATGCGACACCATGCCCAGCTAACTTTTTCTATATATTTTTAGTTGGCCAATTAATTTGTTTCTATTTTTGGTAGAGACGGGGTCTCGCTCTTGCTCAGGCTGGTCTTGAACTCCTGAGCTTGAGTGATCCGCCTGCCTTCTCCTCCCAGAGTGCTAGGATTATAGGCATGAGCCACCACACCTAGCCTTATCTGGTTCTCTTGAGGATTAAATGAAATCATGGAAAGTATTTCGTACTGTTGGCCCTCAATAAATGGTTGGTAAACCATAGTTGTAGTGTTGGTAATGACAACGACGATAGTAATATTCTGTCTAAAGCTCATAGGTTTATCCATGCTTCTTTACACTGAAGACATGGATATATGAAGTAGAATGGGGTCCTTCCATGGAACACAAGTTTAATGGTGACTCAAACCATCTCTTCATGGTGCTCATTTTGCCATCTCTTGAAAAGACTGAACGAGACACAGCAGACTTCTGCCCTCTTGGTCCTTTTCATCATTCATTTCCACAGATGCTGCCTCCTAGTCTAGTGTAGACATCTTCACAACTGCCTTTCTGTGAGAATTTGTAGAAGTCATGTCAGTTTTCTCATTCACAAAATGTGAAAAGGGCCAACTATCAGTTACAGCCTGTTTATTCAGGAGCGACTTGATTTTGACCTTTTCTTTCCTGTTGTCTTTTGGCCATATTGCTACTAATTAATTTCTGCATGAGAGAATTAATGTTGGTTCATTTTAGCTACCCATCAAGGATTTTTGAAAGTGAAGGGAGAAAGGTGTATTATGTAGTATGAGCTTTGAGTTTTGTTTTGTCTGTTCATCCATCCATCCGTCCATCCATGGCATTCCTGACTCCTATTATCGTGGATAGTAAGATCTGACAGTTGTATAAGCCAAGTAAGCACTTTCTGATAAAGAATTTAGAAACTTTGGGATAAATTTAGCTTAGGTTTCATGATTATGATTATTTTTTAAATTATGATTTTTAATACTGTCATCCCAAAATTCTAAGGAAAATATAGCTAAAAAATTTTACACATACCATCTTTAGTGTTACACTCTGTATGTTTGTTACTATGAAAAATATAAGATCGTTGTACTACTTTTTATTTTCATTTATTTAAAAATTTTATCTGTATGCATTTATTAAATGTTATGAGATGATAATATAGAGATTTTTTATAAAGTTTCTTATACTTTTGTGGTAGTTTGCTGGGACTAGGTAGTTTTTTCCTTCCTTTAGTAGATATTTCTTGGTTGGTAAGCGTGGGGCCCAGAGAGGAAAAAGAATGAAGCTTTTCATTTTTGAAATGGAATTTCACCAACTTAGTTTGAGGGACACTTTAGGATATCTTAGTTAATCTTGGAAAATGAATGTTGGTTACCTTAAAATAATTTTTAAATTAAGTAAAATTAACTTTCTGGGGAAAGTTGATTTTTTTTTTTTGGAGGGGGCAGGATGTTCTATAATCACATAGGCTATCAAAGAAGTCTGAGAAATATGTATGGATTAAGATTTTTCCGTAGAGCACCTCCTTTTCTGTACTCACCCATCATCTTATTTTTATTTATTTTGAGACAAAGTCTTCCTTTGTTGCCCAGGCTGGTCTTGAACTCCTGGCCTCAAGTGATCCTCCTGCCTCAGCCTCCTGAGTAGCTGGGATTAAAGACACAAGCCACTGCACCCAGCTCAATACTCACCCATCAATTTTATAACAAATAAGAAATGTATCCCCTTGTGAGGGAAATGGGAGAGATTGAGGTTGGGGTTAATTGTCTGCATATGAACAAATAGGGGCACAGGAGAAAGGAGTAAAGGAAAATCCAAACACTTGAATAAAGTATAGTTCTTTCCCCAGTCTTTTCTTTGTAACTAACTTGCTTGAATCCAAATGTAGCTCAGGGCACTAAAATAATGAAATATGACATAGTCTTCCTAGGAGGGAGCTGTGTTTATTTAATCAGTGGATACCTGTTTTTGCTTTGTGTGTGACTGTATCAATTATTTTCAGATTCTGAAGTTATAGTAATAGCTACCATTTGGTATGTTCTAGCCAATGTGTAAATTCTTCACATTCATATTTTCCCATTTAATTCTCAAAATTACCTACAGAGACAGTTTCTGTGATCACCCATATTTTAAGGTAAGGGAATGCAGTTTGAAAGAGATGAGTAATTTGCCCAGGTTAGGAGATGGGTCCAGGATTCCGTTAAGGTCTGCTGATGTCAAACTCATGCTCTTAACTCCCTGTCTGTATTCTTTCTGATGTGTCATCATGTTGTCATAGGCAGCAGGCACTTTGCCTTCATATAATAAAAGCAGAAAATTTTTACATTTGGTAAGGATCTTAAAGAACCCCCTCCCTTCATTTTATAGATTAAAACATAAAACCAAATTAGGCCCAAAGTTTTAAATAGTTTTTCGTTTAGCTGGCCAATCAGCCAGCAAATATTTACTGAGTATCTACTGTGTGCCAAGTAGTAAATAAGTCAAACAAGGCCCATCCCTCTGTAGAACCCTGGTGGTGTTTATGTTTTGCTGGTGGGTTATGGATAGGAGGCAGTCATAGAGCATAGCATTAAGTCAGGGGCATGGACTCAGATCACACTCCTTGGCATTGATTCTCTTCACTAGTTGTAGGACAATGGGCAAATTGTTTAATACGTTTGAAGCTCAGGTTTTTCACCTGTAAAACGGTAGTACTACTAACATCCATTGCATTGGCTTATTGTAAACATTAAATGAGTTAATACATGTAAAGCACTTAGCGAGATACCTGGCACTTAGTAAGTGCTCAATAAATATTACCTACTATTAAGATAGAAATATTACCCATAGTAGTGGTATTCCACCATGACAAGGAAGACACATACAAAGATATTTACAATAAGATGTGTGTTGGTTTATGATAGGGGAAGGAATGTATAATAGAGCCAGATGTAACTCCCAGTTGGTTCAGGGCAGGTTCTAGTGTGGCAGTGCTGTTTTCTTTCTTGCCTTCTTTGTTTTTCTTTTTTTCACTTAATAACTTTTTTTACTCTATTGCCCTAAATCCTAGTGTTTTTTGACTTATAGCAGTTTGCCAACAAATATCTATTCAGAACTAGCTATGTAGCAAGCACTGTACAGAATGCTGGGGATGGAATAATCAATAGGATATAGATTTGGCCTTTTAAGGAATGCATATGTCTGTGTGTGTATGTGTGTATCGTATACACACACAGACACACACCTACAAATAGAATCATTGTAATAGATGATGCTAAGCTCACTAATAGATATATGTAGAGCCTGAAGAAGGGAGTGATTGATTCTGATTTGAATGTGGGACAGGATTTATTAGGGAAGTCTTCATGGAAGACGTGGCACTTGATAGTGTCTTGAAGGATCGTAAGTTTGTTGTAGTCAGAGGGCATTTTAGATACAGGGAAGAACATGATCTGGGAATACCAAGGCATGAACTGGCATGGCTGGAGCATGCAGCATGAGAAAGTAACAGAACTGAATGTCTGTTTTGTAGGTGGGAGTGGTGGAAAGAGAAGCTGCTGGATGCTTTCAAGCAGAGGAGTCACATTATTGGTTTTGAATGTTAACATCACTTTGGGAGTGATGTCAAGGGTAAATTGAAGAAGGAGATGAGATTTGTAGTCTGCCAGGCGAGATAGGATGAGGGTCTCATGTACTACAGTGTCAATGAGAGAGGGAGGTGTAGTCATTAGAGGTACCAAATAACCAGAACTGAGGGGCTCTAGTGATCCGTTGATATGGAGCCAGGGCATTGGGAGCAGTGGCGTCAAGGGTGACTGGAGCCTGGTTTGGGCAACTGGTTGCCGTCAACCGGAATGGGGAATAATAAATAGAGAGGAGATAATGAGCTCACTTTGGAATGTTAAATTTCAGGTTTGTCTCGTGTATGACTACGGAGATGTTTGATGGGGAGCTGGGCCACAAGTTTGTTGAATAGAGATATGTGTACTGAAAATCCTGACCCAGGGTCTCTGTGATAGCTAAAACTTTTGCAGTGGCTCACCCAGGAAGCAAATGTATGGTGTAAAGAGAGGAAAGCCTTCAAAAGAACACTGGGGAATACCAGGGCAGAGGAAGAGGTAAGGAGAGGAGAAGGAACTATTTATTATAGAGGTTTTGAGAGAGTCAGGTGTCAGTTAAAACAAGGGGACAAAGAATTTCACAAAGAGAGTGGTCTCCTGGTGAAATGCTGCCCAGGGGCCAGTAATTGAGAAGAGTCAAGGTTGCCTTTGGATTTGGCCAGCTGGAGGGAAGGTAGTCACAGGTAACCTCGGTCCCTTTGCTGAAGATTGTCTGTGGTGGGTTGCAAAGTGGATGGAGCCACTGAGGTCTACTCTTAAAAAGCCTGAAAGTGGAAGAATGGAGGATGTGCCATGTACACTAAAGGAGAGTGTTTTTTTTTTTCTGATGCGAGACACTCTAGCAGTCCTAGGCTTTGGGAAGGAGCAGGTAGGGCCAGATAAATTGAAGATAAGGAAGAAGGTGGAATACCTGGTAGAGTGAAGCCCCTAGAGGCAGAAGTGTGCCTCTTCTGAGCCTGGAAGTGTGGGTGCAGATATAGAGGAGTTCTGAGGGAGGAGTTTGCAGAGATTTATGCCTGATGACTTCACTTTGCTCTCTTAAGTAGAGCATGAGATTATTTGTAGAGGAGAGTATCAGAGTTTGGCTGGAGAACTGAGGTGAGCAGGTTATGTCTTCAAGATTAATGCAACCTGGTTTTTTTACTCAATGGTTGATTTTCTTGCCTCCTCTTTTCTGGGGCTGCACCTTGCTGGGTGGCTATGCTTGGGCTTATTTAATCCTTTCTTTCTTTCAAAAAAAAAAAAAAAGGTCTCTCTGTGTTGCCCAGGCTGACCTTGAACTCCTGAGCTCAAGCAATCCTCCCAACTCAGCCTCCTGAGTAGCTGGGACTACAGGTGTGCACAAACACACCCGGATCTTATTTAATCGTGAAAGCCTTTGTTCTTCATTTTCTGTGGCCTGTTTGGCTTTTCCTCCTTGCTTTATCCCACCATACATCTAACCTTGACCTCGGCATGAACTCACAGCTATTAACCCTCCCTTTGTGTCTCTGGTTTATGACACTCCCTGTTTCTTTTCTTACTGGGTTTATAACCAATTCACACTCCATTGTTGCCTTGTTGAAAGTTAGAATCCTGCCTTCCTCATTGGTTTTGACCAATATTTTTTAGTACTTCCATGCCAGACACTGTGCTAGGACTAGGACAGGACAGTGCTCTGGGAGGGAGATTAAACTCCATCCAAATAAAAGGATGTAAAAGAATTTTGAGTTTTGTAAGTATTGCCAAGAAAACAAAGGAGTGAAAACCCTGCATGAGGTAGGATGGCCAGAGGAGGATTGATGAAACATAAAAGTGAGAATGAACTGATCATTTGTAGATGGGAGAAAGGAAATAGTAGTTTTTTTGTAATATTTATCATATTCATGAACAGACATTCCATGAGTGTTCGATTATCTATGTGGATGTGTAAACTGTGTCTTCCCTATTGGTCCGTTCTTGGTTCCTGAAAGCCCACTATAAGACCTGTAACAGATTATCCTTTAAGGCAGAGAAGGACTTTGTGTGTTTTTAAGAATATTAACTAGATATGCAGCTGGTACTGGACACCTACTATGTATGGACAGTGGGGCGGAAAGAAAGAACAGGACAAAATGTATTTCCTTCACTCTGTGGGATGCAGTTTCCCTCTGCCCGCCCTTCCTCCCCCATCAGCATCAGTGGCTTCTCATGGCAGTGGCTGTCCACAGGACAGGGTGGGTATGTGTTTGTGCACTGATGAGAAAGGTTTTTTCTGAATTCCTCACATGATTCTGATCCACTAGCCCACTCATCCTACCCAGTTGAAAGTCATCCATTTTTGTTTCATGAGGAAAAGAGGATGTGCGTATGTGTGTGTTTATGCAACTGCTGTCATTAGTCACCACCGTTATATGAATTAGTTGAAGTGATTACCGGAACTTCAGTCCCAGAAGTAGACATGTGGGACAGATCTGAAGCTCAGGACTTTGGGCCTAGGTGGGTGTCACAACTTAATATCTTTAGCTAGGGGACGGTAAAAGAGGTCCAGATTTCTAGGCTAGGAAAAGAGGGAAGTCCTGAAAGGAAGATAAACAAAGGAGAACAGGGGAACACTGCAGATCAACCGTGCTGACCTCTTACTTTTGTCCAGAGTCAGCCCAAGTAAGTTGACATAAAACATCATCCACCAGGGCAAAATCTAGTGTTTTCTTGCTAGCTCAAGCTTGTAGAAGTAAGGTGCTATTCTTCAGAGAAATGAGGTGAGGATAACAATTTGTGAAATGGTTTATTAGGCTTCAGATACCTTCCTAGGGCACCCTGGCCAGTACTTCTGAGAAGGGAAAGGCACTCAGTAAGATGTGCTGTTTTGACCCCTCAAAACAAAGGTTCCCAATGTATTTTCTTGTTACCATTCAAGGAGTGTTGAGATTTGCAGTCACTGTGGACTTCTGTGGTAAGTGTTGAGATATTCCAAAAATTGTACCCCTGTGCCTTTTAAGGAAGTAGTATATTGATATTATCACAGGGATGATTTGGGATATATCCTAATTTCAGTTATTAATATTAACCCGTTAATAATAACATGGTGAATCTGTGATTGAGAACAGCTTCTTTTGTATATAGACATTTATTACTTTTGTGATTAATTTGTCTGACAAATAGTATCAAGAAGGTTGTGTTTTTGAAAATGACCTTATAGATTTCTAGCAAGCCACATTTTTCATTTGTACGTGGAATGCTCTTTGTAGTTGTCCATCAATGTTTGGTTTGATTCCCCCCATTATAATTCTTCATAAGCTCAGAGAAGACATCTCTAGTGCTATATAAAATATAAATGATTCCTAGTAAGTGGATGGGAATTTAGACTGTCATCTTAATAACATTTACCCGCATTTAAAGTATAAATACAGATGAGGCTACATTAAGAACTTATTAACGTGAAATTTATTTATGTGTTCACTTGAGACACATCCCTGGAACTTAAGGTTGTGTATGAATTGTAAAAATGTGTCATTCAAACTGTAGCTAGCCAAAATTTTATGGTTCTAGGATCCCCAGTGGTCTTCCTAATATTAAAAAATGGGCTTGTTTTTAAAATTTCTTGCAATAAGAGTGGTGAAACTAGATTTACCTAGATGCTTTTGAATATATGTATATGCAGATATTTCTTTGGTCAAACAGAACTTGAGATTCTGTCCTTAGGGAATACTTGTTAGTAATTAATTAGGGTACCTTCTCTGAAGTACTTTATTAATTTAAATAAGGTCATGGGCCTCCGTGAAAAATTGTATTATGAAAAATATTAACTGAGGAAGAGACTCTGTTGAGAAATGATGAATGTGAAATTGAAAGAACTGAATAAAATTTATGGACTTGATTTCCTTATATATTGACCTATTAAGTCAAAGGGAAATCTCTATTTAAATGCATTTACCGTTGGTTCTCAATTAGTGTGAAAATATAATTATATGTAAAGAATTTGCTAATATACTCATAGGCCGTCCAGACTTGTCTTTGGGAGCCCTTTCAGAAGACTCAACTTTTTAGTGAAACTGCTCTTTGGGGAGGATTCTATTAATATTTTGTTGTATGGTGCTCCTTGAATGCGTTAGAAAGAATTTGATCATTTATTTTGGTATTTTATTCTTAAGATGCTCTAGTATACTTGTGGATTTTTTCTTGAAGTGATCTCAAGGTCTTTTCCTTTTAGTCTGCTAGTGTATGTAGGCTTCCTTATTACTAAAATAGCATCCATTCCTTTATTCGATACACGTTGATGGGAGGCACTGTTAGATGAATGGGATACAGAGGTGAATAGGCACCTTTTTCTACTGTTCTGTATTCAAGGGCTTTCATGTAGATAACCCCACTGGTTGGACCCCTCCCCTTCCCTTTTGGTCGTCTTGAATTCCATTTTTCACTCCTTCAGTCTGAAGCTGAAGAGCTTCGATATAGAGTTCTAAATAAAACAAGGTATATTCTTCCCTTAATTTTTTTTTTTACAAATAGTTTCATTCCTAGGAAAATACAGTTACGCTAGATTTTACCTAAATTGATTTTAAGGCACATGATTATTTTACAGGTCACTCACCAAGAAAAAACTGCCACTAAAAAGCATGACACAGTGCTTTGATTCCATGGTTTTGTAGTACTTATCCCAGTTTCAGTGATGTTATAAGGAAAATATAGAGAGATCTTAGTATTGTTTAAGTATGGTGTTAAAACTAAGCAAAAAAATTTCAAAGAAAAAGTTTTTCATAATGTGTCTGTTGCACAGCATGTTTGAAGATTATGCCCCATTATGAACCACTGACTCAAGGGATAGCTCTCAGTATTCTTAGATCCTTTTATACATATCCTTCCAGTATTTAATTTACACACACATCCACATCCACCTATGTCTTAAAATAGTTTTTTTTAAAAAAAAAAACAGGATCTTGTAAAGCATGCAGCTTTGTAACTTCTTTTCCTGCACTTAGTGTATTTTGAAGATCTTTCCGTGTAAATATGTATGTCATTACATACCACTGTGTGGTTGTATTAGAATTTGAATTGTCAAGTGCCCATTGTTGAATAGTTGGGGTGCTTCCAATCTCTTTATTATAAATATCTTTGTACACTTGATATTTATTTAGAATAATTTCTAAACAGTGGAATTAGTGTATTAAAAGATATGCATAACTTAGAGGTAATTGATACATATTGTCTAATTGTCCTACAGAGAAATTGTTATCACTTTACAAAAGTCTGTAAATTAGAGTTTATACTCTAAAATCATATTATCTTAAAGAAAATCTGTCATTTTGTTAGATGAAAAAGATGATCTTGTTTTAATAAATAAAAAAATGCTAGTGAAGTTAAACTTTTTTCCCCTGTAGGGTTATAGGCCATTTATATTCCTTTTGTACTTTTTCTGTTTCTATTCTTTCATAATTTTTGTTTTGCTCTACTGTTCCACTTGTCATTATTGATTTGATAGAGCTCTTTCTATATGAAGGCTATCAATCCATTTGTTGTCACATACCAAATATTTTTTCCTGGTTTGTTATTTGCCTTTTACTTTATGGTACATTTTGCTATACTCAGATTTATTAATGTGTCATTATTGGTTTTGCTTTTTTAAATCATGGTTAGAATATCTTTTCTCCTTCTAAGATTAAATAAATGTGTACTTATATACTTAGTATGTTTTCATTTATATATTACAGGTTTTATTCATATGGAAATGAATTTGAATATATGGTATGAGATGGGTTTACTTTATTGTTTTCAAATTGTACTTTGTTTTTTTCAGATTGTTTTCTAGTAGTTCCTAGGAAAGTTTTTGAATTGCTTTATCCTTATCTCACTAATATGAGAGATCGTCTTTATCATATACTACATTCTTAGATAAATTATATCCATTTCTGAACTTTCTATTTTTTCTACTTATTTTAAACTTCTATTGTGCTATACTGGCTGTCTATTTTTGTACTAGTAGCAGCACATTGGTCAAATTATTATAGTTCTGTCATGCATTTCAATAAACGTTAGGCTGATTTTATTGAACTTCATTTTCAGAATTTTCCTATTTTCATTTTTATTTCAAATTAACTTTTAAAACATTTGTAGAATTCTATTGGTATTTTTTTTGGATTGTATTAAATGATTAGAGTGTGTACAGAATAGGACTAGAATGGATATCTGACAATGTTGAATTTTTTTAGATGGTTTAGTATAACAAACTAATTAAGGACCTACTGTGTTGTAAGATCTTTTTTTTTTTTGAGACAGAGTCTCACTTTGTTGCCCGGGCTAGAGTACTGTGGCTTCAGCCTAGCTCACAGCAACCTCAAACTCCTGGGCTCAAGCAATCCTTCTGCCTCAGTCTCCCGAGTAGCTGGGACTACAGGCATGCGCCACCATGCCCGGCTAATTTTTTCTATTTTTGGTAGAGATGGGGTCTCGCTCTTACCCTAGCTGGTCTCGAACTCCTGAGCTCAAACGATCCGCCTGCCTGTGGGCCTCCCAGAGTGCTAGGATTACAGGCGTGAACCACCATGCCCGGCCCGTGTTGTAGGATCTTTATGTTTAGACACTAGGGATGGAGAGTTGAAAAGATAAAGACCTTTATCCTTTATCTTGACTAACTTTTATAATTATAAAAGCATTATAATTAAGTTTTGTCAGATTTACATTTTAGAAATATTGTTCTGGAAGTAATGAGGGGATTGGGATTTGAGCAGAAAGAGACTTGAGGTAGGGAAAACAGTTCAGAGGCCATATAGGTTCTGAAGGCCAGGTCAGAGGTGAACTGAGATTGGGTTTTAAAGCTATTTAGAAGTGGAATTGATAGGATATTGTGATGGAGAGGGCGAAGTCTTATGATGATGGTGATGTTTTGGGCTTGGTCAGCTATGTGGAAAATGATGCTGTGCCCAGACTTTGTAATATAGGAGGAGGTGAAGTTTTCGTTCTAAATATAGCTGTCCATGGGATATCCAGATAGAGTTGTTAAGCAAGTAGTGAGATCATCTGGTCTGGCCCTCAGGAGAGTCCTTCCTTGGAGATACAGACTTATGGCAGAATTTGTTGCATGAGATGTGAGGGATAAAGTCAGCTCAGAAGATGAGCAGGTGAGAAAGGGCAGGTTCCAAGAGAATTCCTTGAAACTCCTAGAGATAACTAGAAGAGTGATGCCACCGAAGAAAATGAGTAAAAAGTGACTAAACAGATCAAAGGGCATCCAGAGGTCAGGTAAGGTAAAGACTGAAAGGTATTTTTTGGATTAACTACAAAAGAGTTTGTCTTTTTTGCTGGGGTGGTTTGGGTGGAATAGTATTGATGGAAGCCCCATTGCAATGGGAATGAAGTATGAATATGAGAAAGTGGTTGCATTATTATCACCAGTGATTATTTTATTATTTCTATCACTAAAGGAACTTTGAAATCTCTTTTAAGGAGAATAAGGAGTCCAATTGTTTTGTTCTACCTCCAAATCTGTATTTTTAAATAAAAAAACTTTATTCACTTTTTACTCATACTATGTACCTGGAGATGTGATAAATTCTGAGACTGAGTTAGTATGATATGAAACATGATATCGGGTGAAATGATATGCCCCCCAGCCTTATGGAGCACTTTACTGTCTGGCAGGAGGCATAAGACAAACAAGTAATTTTACTATTATTTATAACAGTTGGGATAAGCTCTGTAAAGACAGATTGGGTGGTACAATAGAGTTTATAATGCAGGGAGATGGGGGAGAGATCAAGGATGCCTTCCTTGACTAAGTGAATGTGAGCTGAGATGGGTTTTGCAGGCAGAATGAAAGGCCCTGAGATGAGATGAGGTTTGTAACTGATTAAACCAATGAGGCATGAGGTAAGAGAAGCTGAGAAGCTGAGCTAAATCTGTGTAGCTTGTTGGTCATTTAAAGGGTTTTGGATTTTTTGTTAAGAGTGATAGTAAACCACTGAAACACTTTAAATAGGGGAGTATCTTCATCTGATCATTAGAATGTAAAGTTCTCGAGGGTAGTGATTTTCTTTCCATTTTTTTCCCTGACCTGTCTCTGGTGTCTGAAACAGTACCTAGTACTTTGTAGATGGCTTAATAAATATTTTTTAATGAATACTTCTTTTTTTAAATGAGTGAATACATTTGATTTTGGTAAGATTGTTTCATCTGTTGCATGGTCAACACATTGCAGTGTGGTGTGAGGGGCAGTGAAGAAGACAGTAGCTCCTGAAAACGTCCAAATGGAAGTTGATGGTGGCTTGTTTGTGAATGGTGGCCATGGAAATGAAGAGGGACATTTAAGAAGTAGAATAATTTGCTGGTGGCACATGTGGGAGAGGAAGCTGCCCGGGATGTTTTATGCATGAACAACCGTATCGCTGACTAAATGGAACTTAACCTGCCCTTTGCCCAAATGATTCTTCTTGTGGGGTTTTGTTTTTGCTCTTTGACACACCATGCACCTCTGGATTCCTACTTACTCAAGGTTTATCTTACTTCTTACCAAACACTATGAACATGATGAAGACTGTTTTAAAATGTCTCCTGAATTTTTTCTTTTTTCTACATTCTTATAGCCATTTCCATGCTACATGCCTGTATCATTTCTTGCCCAGAGTATTACTATCCAGTCCTCCTGCCCTCTTGCCTTTTTCCATCCATTTATTCTCTGCTGCAAATAGACCCATACTACAGAAATGAGCATGCCATTGGCTGCCTAAAAACTCAATGCTTTCCGGTTGCCTATAAGGTGGTCTACACTAACAGTACATTTTTCCCCCCTAGAGTATATTAAGTTAAATTCAGGAAATAGTCATTTAAGCTTCTGATGTTTTCTGTAATTTAGCCACAGGTACATACCCTGTGCACCTTCATAATTTTCTGCCTTGATTTACTAATGTCAGGGCTCAGAAACGGATACCCAGACATATGGCATTTTGATATGCTGAGCTGAAGAAGCCTCCAGGTCTCTCTGACCTTCCTCTCAACCCCACTATCTCTCTCAAAGTACAAAATGAAGTTAAGTTCCTTTATCTGCCTAAGATACAGACCCACCAAGGAGAACCAGTGTTCTTTCTTCCCTTCTCTGTAAGACCAGGAATGTAACCACACCTGGACAGACTCTTGCACAAGAGAATGTTATTAATGCAAGTGAATCTCTGTTCCCAGATCCGTTCATTCTCCCTAGTAATCCCTTATAGCCCCTCAACAGAATTCCTCTTCTCCCCCTGTTCCTTTGGCCTCTACACTAACTGCTGTCTGGATTTTCATAATGGACTACTGAATGTCACTGCTACCATTTTTTTGCAACAGCAGCTCTCTGGGCCTTCTCTATAACCTTCTTTAACCTTGTCAAATAAG
Organism: Lepilemur ruficaudatus; assembly: GCA_963574885.1. NCBI lineage: Eukaryota > Metazoa > Chordata > Mammalia > Primates > Lepilemuridae > Lepilemur > Lepilemur ruficaudatus. The sequence goes on along the minus strand of CAUYRT010094055.1, from coordinate 42,231 downwards.
ACAAATATGCTAGTGGAGTAAAAATTGTCTGTACTTAAAGATTAGAGAAGGTTTGGATCAGTACGTAAGGATTTTTTTTCGCTTTCTGGAATGATCCGCAGCTTGGTAGTAGGTTATTAACATGGATGCTGTGTTCTGTTTATGGGCCCTTGGGATGCACGTATCTTCCCTCTGCTCTTGTACACGGTGGGAGTTACTTTTCTGTTCTTTTGGCCGTTTGGATTTTCCTTATTAAGTTGTTTAAGTATTCTTTAGCAAGTATTTTTTTTATGTCCACAAAGAGCACCCAAAGTATTTTCATCATAGTCATTTGGTGGACCTTCGCTGGTGACTTGTGCCAGGGGTTTTAAACTTTTTTTTCTTAAATAGGAGACCCTTTTTTTCAGATGAGATCTTCAACCAAATGAGAACACCAGAGTGCAAAGCAGATAAAGGCAGAACTACACTGGTTGAAGTGGAATAGTCAGACCCCAGACTGCTTAGTTCCCCCATGGTACCTTCCAGCAGCCACCTCCAGGAAGTGATTACTAGAATAAGCGGCAGGCAGGCGTCACTGGAGTAAAGTGGTAACAGCTGTGGAAGGGATGTCATTTCTGAGGGACTTACACATACATGGAATGCCTGGAGTCCACCACTAGTCCTATGACCAGCCATTCTTTCTTTACTTCGTGAAATTAGCAACTGATTTTTCTAGCTAGAACCACCATTTGGGCACTGGTTAATGTTTAAAGTGTTTTCTGTTTTCTTGGTAGTCTAGACGCAGGCCATCTCTGTCTAACAATGAGCAGATTGGTTCTTACTGTTTTCCTGCTTCTACTTCTCAGCATTTTGCCCTACAGTCTGGGTGTGTGCCTTCACCATTTAACCTATCTGTCTCATGCTTTCCCCGACTCCAGGTAAACAGAGCTGCTGCTGTGTGTCCTGCTGTTTTGGCAGAAACTTGCTTTGCTTGCTTGCTTCCTTCATTTATTCATTCAACAAATCTTTATCAAATACTTACTGTTAATATTTGAGGCACTCTTCTAAATATTGTGGAAGCTGGAGTTAACAGACAAAAATCTCTTTGTTCACGAAGCTGACATTCTGGTTGGGGAGACATTCAAAAATAAGATACATGTGCCATATATGGCAGTGTAAGTACTAGAGAGGAAAGGAAGAAGAATTCTTGTCATCCCTATATGGAGATGACCAAACATACTTTGAAGTTAGTTTTCTGGAAATAATGATAGGTTGGTATAGATTTACCTCATTCTTTTTGCCCAGCTTCCTTCTTAACCCGAGTTCATTCCTGTTAAAGGCAATAGCGACATGCTTCAGGCTGTTCTCTCTCATCCTGGCCCGTTCCAGGATGGAGTCCTTGGCCTTATTCTCACTAGCATGATTGCCCCAGTGCCTACTAGTTACTTGCAGTGAGGATATCTTAATGCTTGTGCTTCCTCAGAGCTCTTAGCTTTGCATATCTTAATCTTCTGGTTTTAGAATTTTATTTTCCCTGTCTACTAACCACATAACCATCAAATGAAATCATGTGCAGAAACCCAACGTGTAAAAGAAATGAAAGATCTGAATGGCAACAGAAAGTGTTTAGGACGAGGCCAAAGGTGTTCCTCCTTCCCACCCCTTTGGGCTGCTTTGTCAGCTCCATGGACTCCTGTCACAGAGCTGTTATTTCTGGGATAGCATTTCAGAGCCATTATTCTCGCGTGGCATTGTCCTTTTGTGATTGCAGAAATATTCTGTAACTGGGCTTTCTAATATTGCAGCCATGAGGCACACATAGCCATGGCTACTGAGCACTTAAATATGTGGCTAAGTGTGACTGAGAAAGTAAATTTTACATTTTATTTCATTTTAATTAATTACAATTAAAGTAGTCACATGTGGCTAGTGGTGACTTATTTGGAAGGTGCAGTTCTAGTGTAATGCTAGCTCTACAGTTAACATTTATTCAATGTGGTCTTTTCTAGTTTTCCAGGTCATGGATAAAATGATATTAGTTTTAGATGATAATGAGCTCTGAGAAGGCCTGGAATAAGTTTTGGCTTATCACCGTGGGAAAATTATTCAGCCCCTCTAGGCAAGACCCCTCTGGGTCTCAGTTCCTTTTTTATGAAGTGGGCAAATTTATGGTACCTTTTCGTAGTGAGGTTTAAAATGAGATAAAGCATGCATAGCATTTGGCACAAGGCCTACCCCTGATTTCAGATGACTAATCCTAATAGGGTTTTGTGTGTGTGTGCTTATTTTTTGCTTATAAAAATAAAACATGCTCATTGTAGAACAGAAAAAAACAATAAGAACATAAAAATAACCTGTAATCCCACCATCCATTGACAAGCAACAGAAAAACTTGTGGAATGTGGAAAAAAGTGTAGTTTCGAATGTGTACATGTATGACTACACTGACACCATTCATGTTAACATGGGAGCTTTTGGAGACTATAGATCATATGTGTATAAATTATCTTACAAAACCTTTTTTCTAAAATTATATACAAAATATTCTTAGGAAAGGTGTTGTGATTACCAAGAGGTATTTAAAAACTGGTGACTTGAATAATTCAGTAGTTGATTTTCTAGATTTATCTTTGGTGATTCATTTTTCCAGAATGTAATAACTCTTTTTAGGATTTTTTTCAGATGATAGGGAGAAAGAGAAGATATATAGTTGGTTTTATCCTGAGTTAAAACTGTGTCAGGCACTGTACTAAGTGGTGGGAATACATAAACAAATAAAATGTCATCATTGCTCTTAAGTAATTTATGGTCTAAATACTGCATGATCAGTGCTGTAAGAGGGACCTAGACAGTGTAATATGAGAACATGAGACAGTCTGGGCCAACTGGGTTTGAAAAGGTTGTCAGCAAAGGATGTCTCACTAAATGAATGACACCTGAGTGAAGTTTTAAAGGCATGATGGACTCAACCAGACTGTGGTGGGGTGAAGAGGATTCTAGGAAATTGATGCAGGGAGTACAAAAGCCTACGTGACCTGGGGGCATTTGGAGACCTGCAGTAGTTCAGTATGGAGGTCAGAGGATGAGGATGGAAGTCTGGAGCAGTTTCAGGAGCCAGATGGGTTACAGACATCTCTCTATGCCCTATTAAGGAACATAGACTTTATACTTAAAGTTGTAAAAGATCTTTGAAAATTATAAGAGGGGTGGGATCTCTGATCACATCCTTGGCATGTGTAGAAAAATGACTGGATGTGGTTTGGAGAATGGATCAGAGATGAATAGATAGTACAGGGAGGCCATTCGGAGGGTTGTTGAACAGGCCAGATGAGAGAGGATGGATGATGAGGGTTTGAATTCAAGCTGTTTGGATATTTGAGTCTAACACTTGGGAGAAATGTTGAATAGAGCTATAGATATAAGCCATCCACATAATGGCCGTGGTGTGAATAAAGCCACCCTCTCTAGAGTGTTTACCATGTCAAACCTTTGGCCAAACATGTTACGTATATTATCTGAGTTTATTCCCACAACACAGGGGTTGAAAAGTATAGCTAATTTTACATAGGTGATGAGAGAGCTGGCATTCAGATCCTAGTTTCTGTCTCCAAAGCCCAAACTCTTGGTGACTATGGTAGTGCAAATGAAATCACTGATGTGAAGAGGGCCTATGAGAGAACTTTGGGGGGAAAATGCCGGTAGTTATCACAGAGCAGGAGAAAGGGGGGCCCTTAGAAGAAACTGAGAAGGAGCAGATAGGAGGGCCAGAGAAAGAGAGTGTTAGACTCATGGAATCCTGGGGACACTAATGGTTCAAAGGGGAAGTGGTGAACAGTGTCAGTTGCTACAGAGATGCCAGATAAAGGACACATATGTTTCTTGTCTTAATAATTAAGTGGCAATTGAGAAGATTTTCATTGGAGGTTGGGGATATCTTGATATTACATTTCAGGGTTATTTTAGTCAGATTCTTTGGTTTAAGTGAAAATGAACTGAAACTAGATTTTAGGCAAAAGAGAGATTAGGATCTGTAGAAGGTTTGGAATATGCAAATTTTAAGAATTTTAAAGATGCAGCCAGTCCCTAGGATCCACTAGGGTGAAGAACTTTACTTGCCACTACCAAGATGATCTCTTGTCACTGCGCTTCTTTTCTTCTTCTTTCTATTAGTTGCCACTTTCTTTTTCCCTTTGAGATAGGGTCTCGAGCCATTGCCCTGAGTAGAGTGCAACGGCATTACCATAGCTCATCGCAACCTCAACTCCTGGGCTCAAGCCATTCTCCTGCTTCAGCCTCCCGAGTAGCTGGGAATACAGATGCACACCACCATGCCTGGCTAATTTTTTCTGTTTTTGGTAGAGATGGAGTCTCGCTCTTGCTCAGGTTAGAGTTGCTGCCTTTTGTACAGTAGACCTGTTTTCTAGATGGAGAGGGCTGTAGATGAGTACAGTTTTATACCTCTGGAGAGGGATTGTTTTTCCTTTCTCTATTCTGAATATAAAAATCTGGGAGAAGGACTGAGATTGCCTGTCATTGGTTTCTTGGGTACAAAGTCGTGAAAGAACATGATGACTCCCAAGGTAGTTTTGAGATTAGAGGGAATGACAGTTCTGCAGTACAGGGAGAGAAACATTCTAGGCAGACAGTCTCATAGATTTCCACTGCTAGTGCATGAAAGATGGAATGGAAAATAGGAAGCATAAAAAGTGAATAGATTACTTTTTTAAGAACCTGGACTATGAAAGAAAATTCTAGAAAGTGTTTTGGTGGTAACTGAAGAGGGAGAATTGGACATTGATTGTAGGTTTATTTTATAACCAAATCTTTGGAGATTTAGTAATGAGGATTGAGAATGTATTTATTTATAAACAGGAAATAGATGTTAATTTTAATGTTAATGGGAGCAAAATTGCTGGGCAGACATTATTGTGGACATGGAAATTTATGTGAATAGAGGAAGGCTAGTTATAATCACCAATTTCAAAATAATTTTTTGGTGATAACTTTATTATCAAATACATGTTCTCTCAGTAGTTATCTTGAGATCATAAGTCATATCTATAGAAGGAAACCAGAGAATGTTACCATTTCCAAAGGATTCTTAGGGTCATGCAATCCAACATGCTTGATTTTTATAGATAAGAAAAGTAGAATCCAAAGAAGTGGAGTGAAGTCCTTATAGACACAGCAACCAACAGTGCCTATCAAAAGAAAATGGACTGTTTCCTCCTTGGGTCTCTGTTTAGAAAGTGAGGAAGTTCTTCCCAGAATCTCTCCCTTCTTGGCCCATCGTCCAGAATTGGATCACAACACCCACCTCTGAAACCTGCTGCAGATGAGGGGAGTGTGAGAACCTGATTAATATAAAACAAGGAGAATCTGCCCCAAAAAATTGTGTGCAGAGGATAAATACCTGAACAAAATCAGGACATTCTCCGGCAAGGAAGACAGCAACACAGGCTGAGTAGGAACTCAACAGTGTCTGCAACATGGACTACGCTAAAGAGTTTATATTTTATTCTGTGGACAATTGGACTTTCCTGAAGGTTTTAGATCAGAGAATAGATAAGCTCATTTGTATTTCAGAAATAACACTACTCATAAAATATCTATGTTCTTAATCTGTTTGTGCTGCTATAATACCTTAGACTATAGTTTATAGTTTAGGATAGTTTATAAACAACAGAAATTTATTTTTCACAGTTCTGGAGGCTGGGTCCAAAGTCAAGTCCCAAAGCAAGGCACTGGCAGGTTGGGTGTCTGGTGAGGGCCTGGTCTCTGCTTCCAAGATGGCACCTTGTTGCTGGAATGCTGTGTCTTCACATGGTCAAAGAGATGGAAGGGCAGGAGGGGCCTGTGTAGCTCTGTCCAGCCCTTTTGTAAGAGGCTAATCCCACCTATGAAGGTAGAGCCCTCATGACAAAATCACTTCCCAAAGGCCCCACTTCTTAATACTGTTACATTGGTGATTAAATTTCAACACGGGAGTTTGGGGGAACATTTAGATCATAGCACCTATGATAAGACATGAGGTGAAAAGTCATTCTTACAATTGCCTGGACTATATAAGTTGGTTGCAGACTTGAACTAAATGTCATCTCCAGTATCTTCCCATATTATCTACATTCCATTCTTTCTATGTATTTCTGTGCTGTTGGTGGTGGTGTGTCTGTCTTTTGTCATGAAATTAGGGTTGATATCTTTGAACTTGCTACAATATAGGAAATGGATTTCTAAAAGTTAGAAATGTAACCATTTTTCCTATGAGAACCGTGATTATACATATTTATTAGGTATCCTCCTAAGGAGGAATTAAAAAAAAAAAACATGTTGCCATGAAGTTGCTTACCATTTTCATTGGTTGGAATGTTTGGGTGTGTAATACATATATACAACCATCATACAGACAGGCTGTGATAAATACCAAAGGAGAGGCAGAGGTAATGTGATGTGGTTGGTTTTCAGGGCAATTTAGGAAAGCTGTAAGGGGATGTGTGATCTATAAGGGCAGTGAAGAATGTGCAAGATGGGACAGATAATTTTAGATGAGGGAAACAATAGTATGAAAAAGAAAGAAAAGCCAGGGAATATGAAGGTGCCCTATATTAGTAGAACCTAGACATAAAGGGAAAGCCAGGGATGGTTTGTAGAGAAGGCGGCACAGGAGAATGAAGCTCACACCTGTTGGTACCTAATATGAGTAGACAGCATGCTAAGGTCTTAAGCATATCTTATTTAATCTCTCACCACATACATCCCTATGAGGGACAGAGGATCACATTGGCATTTTTCTGATGAGTGACTGAGGCTCAGGATAACTAATTTGCCTGAGGGCTCATTACTAATGGGTTGAGAGAGTCAACGTTTGAAACCAAGTCTGTCTAAACTTGGTAAGTTCGTCTGTTATGCCAAATATCCTTTTCCTCTATCATTTCATCATGTTTAACGTGTTAGCATTGGACTCTCATTCTCAGGCATTGTTGAAGGGTTCTGAGCAGAAACAGACGTTACCAGGGTGCTGGTCAGGGAAATGCGGGGACTGGGTGGACGGCAGAAGCAGCCATCACTGTTGTTTTACTCTGTGGACAGCCTTCTGTAACATCTCACCCACGGGCGTTGGAGTCACTAAATGGCATCATTGTCAGAACTGTATTTGCCATCTTTCCCAGTGAAATAAAAATTAAAATTGTACACCCAACTTCATTCCTCGCTAGCTTCCTTCTTTCCTATTCCCTGTCAGTATGCAACAGTAACTCCCTTCCACTTGGGCTTATCATCTTTAGTGCATACCTTCTGGTTTCCTTAACTAACACTTATTCAAGTATGACTAATGCCAGACTAATTGCCAATTGCCCAAAAAGTTCCTCGTATTCCATAACACCTCTGAGACTTCTAATATAATTGACCTGATGAACTCTGATAGAAAAAGATGTGCCACCTACCAGTACTGAACTTGCTGTCTTTTTGTACGAGTCATCTCTAGAATGGTATATAAACCAGGAAAATACAGAATACCTATTTTTAATATTTTAAAAAGACATCTGGAACTATTTGAACTAACTAAAAGTAAAATAAGTGCCATGGCAGATTATGCCATACCTTTTCTTTTTACTTTAAAAAAAACAAAACAAAAGGAAATGGAAAACATACCACTTCTAGAAGGCCCTGACATTGAACTGGATATTGAAACAGTATTGGTAATGTATTTATGTATGCCACATTTTCTTCCGTTCATCAGCCATCTTTGCTACATATGTGCTGGATGTTTGCCATGTGACAGAAATGTTACTGCAGAGGGAAGATTGTCTTGTTTAGAAGTGCTATGAATCATTACAGTAGAAGTAAAGTCAACCATTTATTATTATACTTTCCTTCCCTCCTTTATCTGATAGCTATTGTTTTTTTCTTTTTCTTTTTTTTTATTTTTTCAATCATTTTGTGTCAGTTTCTGAATAAATGTCAGAATTCCCCTACAGCAACTCAAAAGTAGAAATCACATACCAGAACAGTGTAATTTCCATGAACTTAAAAAATTATATAAGAAATATTGTAACCTAATGCTGGTTTTACCACATCCTCTAATTTGAAATGGAGTGAAATGCTTCTGTGGTTAAATCTGAGCTCGTGTGCTTTTTGCTATAAAAATTTCAAGAATATATATTTCAAAAAAATTCTTTTTTAAATAATCCAAAACAAATGCAACAGAACTCAGCATACTTGAAACACACTTTCCGGATTTATCTTAAATCTCTCTGTTTCAGAGGGTTTGTGCGTGCGTATGGATCAGGCCTGGCCAGTTATTTCATCATCTTTCTCCATCCTGAATTGATTGCCCTGAACAGACCAGAATGAGTTACATATGGTCCCACTTTGTCTCAGTTTGTAGGACCTCTGGGTTGGAACTCCATTTGATGAGAGTGAACCTAACTGTCGCAAAGATTTGGCTAATGTCAGAACCCTAAATATATACACATATGCATATATTCTGGTTAGAATGTTTATATTCCTTCTAGAAGTAGTGGTTTCTATGCATTGATTCAGTAGTCATTTTTCCTAAAATATTAATGACATTTTAAGAATTAAAAATTATCTACTAATGATGTTGATGTTTCTAGGTAGGAATCATGTTATTAATACAAATGTGGACCAAAACCAGGTATTCAAAACATTTTCAAATCAAAATTATGAATGTACCAAAAGTCTTTCTAAAATTGGGACAGAAAAAGATAGAAATATTATACAAAGGTTTTCTTAAATACAAACTTAAATCTTAAGTTTAAAGAGGTTTTTATTTTTTTAATTTTTTTTTTGAGACGAAGTCTCACTCTGTAGCCCAGGTTAGAGAGCTGTGGCGTCAGCCTAGCTCACAGCAACCTCAAACTCCTGGGCTCAGGCAATCCTCCTGCCTCAGCCTCCCAAGTAGCTGGGACTACAGGCATGCGCCACCATGCCCGGCTAATTTTTTCTATTTTTTTAGTAGAGACGTGGGTCTTGCTCTTGCTCAGGCTGGTCTCGAACTCCTGGGCTCAAATAGTCTGCCCACCTAGGCCGCCCAGAGTGCTAGGATTACAGGCGTGAGCCACCGCGCCTGGCCAAGTTTGAAGAGGTTTGAAACACATTGTCAACTTTATAGTTTATTTCCTTTTTTTCTTAACGTGGGCTAGTTAGAAAAGGAAAATAGGTTCAGATATGTTTTAAAGTGTAAATATTGCTCCTTAACTGTATGGAGTCAGGTAGGGGGCTGTGCCGTGAGGGTCCAGCTTGTCCCTGCAGAGGTACAGGAAGCTGTTGAGGGTAACTTGCTCCCTCTTCAGGCTCTTGCCTATTTATTTTGTTCTTTTCCCTCTTTTCTTCTTTTTCCTTCTATTGCTTTATTTATTTTTTCATTACTCCCACTTCCCCTTCCCCCTCCTGCTCTTCCTTTCTCTGTCTGTGCAACCACGTGCTTCAAATCTGTGTATCTGGACTGCCTTCTCTCACAGTTCCCTGTGAGTGTTAGCAGAATGAAAACCAGATGGACCAGCAGTTCCCACTGTTATCTCCCAGCCGACTCTGGCAAGCCTCCCTTTCTCCCTCCCTCCCTGGCATGACAGAAATATTTGCCTTTATTTAGGGAGACTTGTATTTGCTGCTGTACCTCTTCCCTCAGCTGCAACATAAGCGGAAAGCTATTTATTCCCTTGTTGCTGAGGTTGGTTGAGGTGAGTAGAATGTGCAGTGAATTTAACTATTGGAGAAGCAGTTTTAAGCCTGCCTAACTTCGGTATTTTTCTAGAATACGTTTTCTAGAATAAGTTACTGATACTGGTTGTTAAATGTTCTGGAATAGCAATGGGAAGACAAGTTTTTAACAGTAAGATAAAGGCAAAAATGCTCTCCATGTGTGCCTCTGCCATCAATTCACTCAGAACTCTTTTATTCACGTTCACTGTTATTTGACCAGCAGTAGACATTAAGAACTAGAGACCCTGATGTTACTGATACTAGATCATCATGCAAAATGCTCTTAATAGAATAATTATTTTTATTCTTTTACTATATTTTCTCTAAAATGACATCAACATTGTTGCAACTGTCAAATGTTGTGTTTTATTGCAACCCACGTCTTAAAAAATTGCTTTGAACAAAGGTGAGGTAGGTTTGGAATCGTGATACTGGTAATTTGGGTTTTTCATTTTCTTTTAATAACTGACTTTTAAGTAATTTTGAGAATTTCTCATGATGGTGGTTATTTTAATATTTTTAAAGCCTTGTTCTTTTTTAATAGTGTATGTTACTTTACTTTTCTAAAAGTTCAAGTGTGATATATTTGTGTCTAAGGAAGCAAGAGGTGCCTCGAAACATTTTTGGGGTGTGTGTGTGTGTGTGTGTGTACACGTGTTTGTAGAAAATTGGATCTAAAGAAACAAACAAAAATCTGTCATTTTTCCTGGAGATCTGTCGCTTTGATAAGTAGATTAAATTGAGAAAAACACTTCAAAATTTGAAGGGAAAAGTACACTTAAGAGAAAACAGTTCTGAAGTACAAATGTCCATATTGGGTAATCAGGAAATTTCTCCATGTCTGTCACATATTCATGGGGGAAAAAATAAACAACGGCTAGGAGTGTCTTCAGTTCTTGTTAGTTCTCATTTTGCGACTTTTACATCCTTGCTCTTGTCTGAGATTATTAACTGGAGTATCGGTCTCATATTTTTAAAATGGCAGATCATAAATTCACACATTCTAAGTAAATAATAGCTTCACTTCATCGTGTAATGTATAACATGTAGGTAGTGGTGATTTTTAAAACAGGGCAGAAAAATTGAATTGAGAGATATGTCTGGGAAACATAACCTGCTTCATCTAATAGGCTAGAAAACTGAAGATAGAAAGGGGATAGCAGGTGTTATAGAAAATCATCACAAAGAGCCAGCTCCTATCAGTGTCTCACCTGCGTAACAGACTTCAGGTTCTTGTTATTTCTGAGCTGTTGCGAGGGGTTCATTATCATCCTACTTCCTCATCTATTTTCTTCCTCTTGCTAACATTGGCTTCAGCTTCCAGTGAAGTTGTGCTGTTGCATATAACACTACCAAGGTAGCATCTGCCTAAGCCAGAAATAACAATAGGATATAATATAACCTAGTTACAAATGGGGTCCTGCCATCTGTGCTACACCTTCTTAAGCGGAGTTTAGATGATAAAATCCTGATTTAAACTTCAGTAGATAAGCATATTTTATTGATAGAAGATGTTGCATTTCTTCTGTTCACTTGCTTTTAAAAAAGACAAACTCCACTTGAAAATCTGAGGTGCTTAAGGAGTAAAATAACATGTTCCTGGTGGCATCCTCCAGATCGTACTGAGAAGCTCTCCACAATGCCAGACTCACCTGTGGATGTGAAGACGCAATCTAGGCTGACTCCTCCGACGATGCCCCCTCCCCCAACTACCCAAGGAGCTCCAAGGACCAGTTCGTTTACGCCAACGACGTGTAAGTACTAATTGCAGTCTTTGGAGTTTTGGTTTTGAAGTTTAAATTAGATTTTTTTTTTCTCTGCAGATGAAAAATCAAGGGAAAATAGGATTCAGCATCAATGTATTATGCAGAAATGAAGCAAAAAAAAAAAATTGTTTGCCAGTTAGTAGGTATGATGAGCACAGAAGTATCATAGCTTAGGTGTAATTTGTGTGACTGCCAATAGTTGCCTGCTTTTCATTATTGCTTCAATGTTGTAGTCTGCTATGATTTTAGCAAATTTGCAAACAAATTTAGCAAATTTTTAACAAATTTAGCAAATTTGTTCTGTAACTCAGTTGTTGGCACTATAATGTTTAATTCATCTTAATGTGGAGCGCATTAGTTTGTTCTATTTGACTTGGGACATGGATACATGCTATAATTATTTCTAGGTTACTTCTGATCTTCCAATACCGCTTTCTTTTATTTCAAACTGTTATAAATAACGTTAAAATCTAACATCTTTAAGTATAAAGAGTATTGCTATGTGCAACAGTCTCATATAGAAAACTCTGAAATAAGTAGCATCTTCCTTGACTCAAACTTGTCAGACTTTTATTCTCCCTTGGTTCAAGTCCTGTGTTCTGAGTCCATGGAAGGTATTGCTTTCTGTATTGTCCAAGGAAGGGACAGAATATTCTGATAGAATTGCAACTTCCCTCTCTTTCCTGTATATTTCAGTAGAGATAGTGGCTAACCTTGTTTTAGTCAATCTTAAAGTCCTGGTTAGAATTGTCATCAAGGACTTGTGAAACTAGTATGTATTATATGTTGCAGATAACTCTATTTACAGACCATGTGCCATGAAATCCACATAAATGGAAAATAACTAAAAGCAAAAATAGATCCATGGGACTAGATGGGATCCGCAAAGTGCCCATAAGCAGGCTGTTTATGCAGTGTTGCGTTGCCATTTAAAAGACCTTTCTAAATGTGTAAGGAGCAGGCAGCTGTGCTGTGTGTGCCAAGCTGTAACCCTGTCATCTTACATTTGGTTGGTTGTTACCCAAAGCCACGGTGATAGGCATGTGTCTCTTGTGAAACGTCCTGATCGAGTGAGCATTCCTTGACAGGTTACTTTGCTACTCATTTGGGACAAGAGAACCATTTTATTATCTTAAAATGAAACTTCTAAGAATAATAGGGTCCTTAAAACATCTTCTATTGTTAGAGATAGTTTATCAAAATTATATTTAAAAATGGGTTTGACAAAGATCAGTTTGTCAGATTATTGACTTAACATGATAAAATCAATGTTTTCCTTGGTGAGGAATATGCAGATTTTTAAGCCTAGATCTTATGGCTTATCATCTTTTTTGTTTTCTTTTTATTTATTTTAATTGACATGTAATAATTGTACATATTTATAGGGTACAGAGTGATGGAGATTATCGTCTCAATGTTCAAGTACATTTTATCAGAAAGAAATTTACTGAATTTCCACCGATCTGTGCTCTTGGTTGGACTGAGGTGTCCCCTTTCGGTTTCTTGAAATAACTCCTCGATAAACACCATGTCCATTTTGGCTTTGTATGAAATATTTTCATTTTCCCTAAAGAAATGGTTGAGAGATATGAGGGGGAGAAAATAGCCTTCTAATTGGGTGGTGGAAGGTTAAAACTTGAAAGTCCTATTTCTATAAACACAGCTGTCAGTTGTGTGTACAAAACATGATTAAAAATGTTCACTGATAAATTTAGTCTCCATGAAATGTACACTTTCTCTGGGGGAGCAGTTTAGAAAGGAATAGTCCTGTTATATTGATGTAAGCCTGAGACAAAAGGCTGACATCCAAAGCTGTCTGCTCTGCGTTTGAAACGTTTCAGGTGGTTGGCATATGTGCACGTGGGAGGCAGGGCTGGCCCTGCGTTGCAGCAGGCCCCGCTTATCGCCAGCTTCTGTGCAGAACGCCATCGCTAAGTAAGAGTAGACCCATTTAGTTATAGAGTCCCCGGGAATGTGGCAATCCTGTAAAGTCGAAGCATTTTACAGAAAGTCTCAACATTTTTAAATTTACAAAACGACTACACTTAAAGGGAAGGAAACTTGGTGGCAATCTCCTTGTGCGTGTTCTCTGTGAATTTATACTTTCCTTCTGATTTTGTGCCCTTGACAGTAACTAATGGCACGAGCCATTCACCTACAGCCTTGAATGGCGCCCCCTCACCGCCCAATGGCTTTAGCAACGGGCCTTCCTCTTCTTCCTCTTCTTCTCTGGCTAATCAACAGCTGCCCCCAGCCTGTGGCGCCAGGCAACTTAGCAAGCTGAAACGGTTCCTTACTACCCTACAGCAGTTTGGCAATGACATTTCACCAGAGATAGGAGAAAGAGTCCGCACCCTCGTACTGGGACTGGTGGTAAGCAAATAGAAATTAACCCAATTTTCTGGGGTAAGGGAGACTGTGTGGGGGAGATTCAGAAATAGAGACCCCCGTTCTCACAGCTATTGTGTTATAATAGTTTCTGAAGACTGTGTGCAAATCTGGTTCATTCTGTAATAATAAAGTTTCGGTTCTGCATCATGTATTGACCCCCACTGTGGATTCTTTTGCTATTTGACTCATAAAGATAATGGCTGTACAAGTTTGGTGTCATCTTGGCCATAAACGTGTGTATAGATACATATGTGTGTGTGTGTGCATGTGTGTATATATCTATGTTCATATATACATATATATGTGAGTGTGTGTATATATATGTGTGTGTATATTTTTTTCCAATGTTTTAATAAATATGTTCTCCCAGCATTGCTATTGGCTTTCAGGAATGACAAAATGGTTTGTTCTGTTGATTCACTTAATCTAATTGGATGCTCATTTAAACTTAGTTGTCTGGGGAATTTTTGTTATTGGCCTAGACAAACAAGAATTTATAGCAAGTAACACATTCTTCTTTTACGTAGTTTCATTTTAAAGGCTAATAACATTAATTTTTTTTTATTGTGGTAAAATAGACCCAAAGTTTACCAAGTTAAAACCATTTTTAAGTGTGCAGTTTAGTGGCATTAAGTACATCCACGTGATTGTACAGCCGTCACCACTGTCCCCATCTCCAGAACTTTTTCATCACCCCAAACTGAAACTCTGTATGAGTAAAACAATAATTTCTCATTCCTCTTTACCCCCATCCCTTGGTAGTCACTAATTTTTTTTTTAATCCAAATTTTTGTTACAGATAGAACTATTTAAACCATTAGTTTGAGAACAGAACTATTGATTTTGGTACATTCTACTTACTTTGTACATTATCACACTAGAAATTGGAACATATAGCCCCTTTTTGCACCTTAAGTTACTTTTACATTTGTTGTGACTTTTTATAGAAGTGGAGAATTTTCTAGTATTTGGGAAGGCTATTTTCTCATAGTAAACTGGATCATGGAGAAGCTGAGTCACATGTTGAATCCTTTCATCATCCAGGCTCATGGTAGGACTAAAATTCAGATGATAGGTAACAGTTTCCTTTGTCTTAAAATAGATCATGTATTTTTATCGTGTGGACCTATCATGGCCAAAGCCATACCAGTTGTGTTTTGCAAAAGAAGTCCTAGAATTAGCAGGCTGGGGTGAGATACTAGTGGAGAAGACATGCTTCAAATTACTACGTCCCACATTTGGCAGAGATTTGCAGTTTAATTTTTAACCATTAACTGCCTCTCCTCCTCACTCTAAGAACAAAAGACTTTCATATTTCCCACAATCTATCAGCCCCACCTCGTACACCCCCAGAACAGGAAGAGGACTTGACAGAGGTGTGTCAGCCTGCTTCAGGTACTTCTGTGCGTCACTTACCATTTCCTTTTTATTCATTCTTGAGTTTTACGCCATAGGTTTTTCAACATGTAAGCAAGTTAGACCCAAGAAGCACAAAGTAAATCCAAAGCAATATCAAGTAAATGGTGAATATGTTATTCTTAGTAAAATATGTTTTTTTGAAAACTGCCTTATAAATTTGCTATGTTCTTTATTAACAGTGGTTCCATAACTTAAAATATAGAAAAATTTGGTAGCTTTAAGTAGATTTGTCCACATACTAAGTGGCATACTTCTGAATGAAATACATTTAACAAATATTTATCCACAAACCTTAGAAACGCAAAGGGAAGATATTAATTAATGGTGCTTGCATGTAAAATGGGGAGTGACTATTTGTCAAATGAGTCAATGAATGGAGAACAGATGTTTTAAGCCTTTGACTATATGTCATTTTATGTAATTCTTAGAACTACCTTCTGAATGATTTTTTTTTTGAGAGAAAAATTTTTATACACATTTTACACATAGAGAAACTGAGGTTTACAGAGGTTAAGTAAAATACACAAGGCCACCCAACTGGGTTGACAGATTTCGAACTAGGTACTACATCATAATGAATCACATCATGCTGTTATTTAGGTGGAGTTAAGAAAAGTGTTAGAAAGTACTCTCCTTTTGAAAATGAGTCAAAGAAACAAAATGATAGGTTAGAAAATATTGCCCCCCCTGCATTTATTGTTATAGATAGGAAGTTGGTATTCATAGTTCCTTGTGAAGATGTTTTGAATTTTGGGGTATGAAAAACTTAGAACTTGGTGCCTTATTATAAGAAGAAAAGGAACTGCACAGAAAAGTGAGTGGAGAAATATTCCAAAAATATTAGGTCACAAATGCCCAAATTCTGTCAGTCATCAGTGTAATCAAAAGCAATGAGAAAGATAAGACCAAAGTTACAGTTGTGATTCTGCCGACAGACTAAGAAAAATGAATCAAAGTACGGTTGCTTTACTCAATGCCTTTACAATAGGTTGGTTGGTAGATTCTTTTATCAACACATGCTACCCATGGTAGGACACAAATCCTGAGTATTTGGGGCTTATTTATTTATATATAGGGTAGGTTAGGAGTGAATTTGGGTCATTTTGATCAGTCCTTTTTGAGTTGAGCAATACACATTGCTTCTAGGATAAATGGAATGTCTTAGATAACTAAGAAATGTTTTTCACCCTCTGCAAAACTCAGTGACTCAGAGAAAGTTCAAACCTTTTCTTTGGCCTTATTAGCATAGCACACTACCCAACTTGGCTGTTCACCCTGAGCAAAGATGATTTGGCAGGCAAAGAAAGAATGCAAGATGGAAATACAGGAGGAGGAGGAGAATATTTCCACCAGCAGTAGCACTGATATTACATGTGTGATGAATCCAGAGACTCTGACACTTGCCTTTACTCTTTTTGTGATCGGTTATGCTTTTAAATACATCCAAGTGTGTTTTCATAATGGTAGTATTAGAAGGTTCTTTGTAATTGCAGAGATTTCTCTGATAATTAAACTATGCTAGTATCCTTGCACATCATTCTCAAGTACCATATTTAATGTGTTTCATTTTCAGATGCAAGTTTTAGAGGTGGGTGATACAATAAACTATCATGTGATCTTTTTTTTTTTTACCAAGTCAATAGGTTTTATATTGAAAATACTGCTTCCTGTCTGTATGTCTGCTTGTTATTACACTGTGTTGTACCAGTATTAGTAATTTGTTAGTTTTAGTGTTTTTACTATTTACCAGATACAGTGTATTTATAATACGTATTTGTCTTCCACAGAACTCTACTTTGACAATTGAAGAATTTCATTCCAAACTGCAAGAAGCTACTAACTTCCCACTGCGACCTTTTGTCATCCCATTTTTGAAGGTATTGTACAGTTCACTGGTCTGGAAAGTATTTCAAACCATATTGTTGCTAGGTCATAACTGTGTTTTTTTTTTTTTTTTTGGAAGGGGTCAGAACA
>CAUYRT010094055.1:0-20000 GCA_963574885.1 Lepilemur ruficaudatus | reverse complement strand
TCTAACCACATGTTTTAAACTTTAATATTCTGAAATTTGCTGTTCTAAATTTTCTTAAAACATGATGGTTTTGAGAGCTGGTCTGTATTTGTTTCTTAATAAACACGGTACAGTAGCTATATGTTTTCTGTATTAACCAAAAGAAATTTTCTGGGAAGCTAGATGAACTGAGTGAGTGTAAGAGTATGTAACAGAGCTAATATGTAGTATTTTTGCTGAAAATTGTATTTATCAGTTACTATTTATTCTGATAGATACTTTGTTCTTCCGAGAATTCTAAGAAATGTAAAATAAAGCCCCCTCTCCATTAAACCACACAAAGTAGTTGTTGAATAAGGCATACACATGAAACTTCCCATGTACCTTAATTGAGATAATTTTCATGAACACTTCATCCTCATATGTAATTATTTCCTGATATAGGAATGCAAAATTTGATTAGCAGCATTTTGCATAGTATTTTTGAAATACGGAGAATTTAAAAATGAAACTATATTCAAAAACTTATTTATCATATGCCTTGATTTCTTTCTCTACTTATCCATGTTCTTTTTTTCTGCGTTTCATCAGGCATGAGTGTAATAGCCTTTGAGAAGTTAACACTCTGGCACAGTTATGTTCCAGATTCATAGGAGCTTATGATCTTTGGAGCTGCTCAGAGACCTCTATCTGTGACTGACTTAGCTACCCTTAAATATATTAGCTGCTTTGCAAATCAGAATGTTAGTAAAAGCCAGCCAGTTTACATGCAGTTATTACCTAATCCTCTCTTAAGCAGTTTTTATGCTGCAATCTCTGGAATTTTTCTCTTCTTAACATAGAACCTCTTAAAAGTTTAAAATTTCTAATGCACAGGGTTAAATATTAGTCTACATTTGACATATTGTTGACCCATATCCATATATGAGCTGTCAATAGGCACTACTTTCTTATTTTTGCAAATCGTATTTTCTTGGTCATATTTAAGAACGGATAGAACATTTAGTACTTTTAGCTTTTAGCATTTCCCTTTTAGCTTTTAAAAGGAACTGCTTAATCCAGGTGCCTGAATGGTGTGTCCACATGATGCTGAAAACCAAGGGGCAGCCCAGGGATTTACATGTGCATTCCTGTCTGATCTGAACCCGTTTTCCCTGCAAGAAATAAGTATTACATGAAGGTATTGAGATATTTCAGCTCCATGTTTCCAGGATAACATGATAAAAAAAATTAGGGTGAGACTGGGTGAAAAATTGGGAAAAAGAAAATTTATTTGGGGTAGTTGGGGTGTGGGAGTGTAACAGGGAATGGTTTAGATAACTAGGAAAAATGTAAAGATAATCCTATAGGCAAAATTGAAAATGGACACGACCTATTCTGGAATTCGTAACTGTTAACTGACCGTAACAGGGAATATGAAAACTTGTTTCATTCATTTCTCTATATTCCCAGCCATTTTCTCACTAGCTCTTTCCTGGTATTTTATTTTAGAATGTACCATGACTTTAGACTTCCCTTGCACAATCCTGAAATAAGCACTGAGCAATATGTTAACATTGATATGAAAACTTCATATTATATTCCACAGATGCTCAGCATTCTTGTTTCGATGCCCTGTAGCTGTGTGTGCATGTGTGTATGCAGTCAGTCAGGGAGGACTCTTCAGTCCTAGTCTCCCTTCAGTTATTCACGGACAGTTGCTGGAGTCAGAACTCACATGGTTGATCTTTGGATGTAGCGTTCTTTTTCAAGTGGAACCCTGAAGTATATGTTGAAATGGAAAGATGGCAAATGGGTTTCCTTACAGTTAGGAGGCAGGGTAATGAGAATATGTTGTGTAAATACACTTGTATCTTGTGGGAATTTGATCAGAGCCAAGAAAATATGGGCCTCTACGGTATATTTTTTTGCATATATTTTCTGCATCTTGTTTGCATATGCATTTTCCTCTTCTCGGGTTATTTATCTGTATATCCAGATCCACTATATGAAATTTTATAGAGTATGGAGCTGTCTGACAGCAGAGCTTTTTTTGTTTTACTGAATGTTTTGTTGGTGCATATGGTCTGACATGGATGAGCAGCCACGGTGAGATTTTGGAGTCTATTAAACTGGCTCATTAAAAAGATCAATCTGTTTCTGTAATAACACTGGGAGCCATCAGTCACTAAAAGAGGGAAAAACTGACACCTGAGGAGAAAACACATTTTGGTAATTTGTTCATGACATGTCATGAACAAAAGAGCACTCTATATTTTGTTTGCAACTTTGGGGGCTTAAATTCTGTCAGGATGGCTGAGCTAATGTACTAAACAGTCATCACGTGTTTCAGGGATGGGATTTAGCAAATTTAACTTTCTTCTTATCCTTAAATATGATTGTCACTGGTTATGTTTTTTCTTTATTCCTTTTTTTTTTTTCTTTAACACTATTGTTATTTACAGAGCAATGAATTCTCTAGGGAAGCCTCTGAAATCATTTCTTTTTCTCCTCGTCTGTAACAATGAAATGTTATCTACTTTTCTTTTAAGAATAGCTCTGGGGAGAGTACCTGAACAATTGTACTGAATTTGTAGGTCTGTTGTAGAATATGGTAGAACCTGAATTAGAAAAAGACAGTTTTCATTTAAAAATCATGCTATTTTTCCCCCAAAATATTAGGGAAAGTAATATAAAATTCTGATTTGTTAATACGTAAAAGTTTGTTATTTATAGTAGGTCTTTATTCTTTTGCCATTCTGTGATGGGAGATTCTGAAGACGGGAACAGAAGCCATTTTTGGAGCCAGTTAAATGGAGTGAACACTTTCATGGAGACTAGAAGTTAAGAGCACTCTTTAAACTGCTCACCACGATGGCTCGTAAAGACACAAACACTTTCACGTGGAGTGGGGAGGGGGAAGAACAGTTAAACAATGAATGTTTCATTTCTCTGAGACTGTAGAATGGATTAAAATTATTAGGACTAAAAAATTGTGCTTGGTTAATTATCATTGCTGCCTTTCTTTTCTCACGGCTTTGATATTGTAGCTTTTTGATCTAATTTGCCTTTAATTTTGTATTCTCACCTGTGATGCTACTTTTCTGACTCAGAGGATTTTTCTTGCTTAAGAAGTCAAACCAAATGGATCTTTGTTCTTATACGGGTAACATTGTTTTTTTCTCTCTCTTTTTTTTTCCTTTCTCTATCTCAAATGATTGATGCTAAGTATTGATCCCCTTCTTGTATGTCATCATTTTAATGTAATTATGCTTTACATTAATCTCAATTTAACACATCTAGACCTTTTATTTGTTTGTTTGTTTTGAGGCATGGTCTCGCTCTGTTGCCTAGGCCTGGAGTGCAGTGGCCTCATCATAGCTCACTGCAACCTCAAACTCCTGGGCTCAAGCCATCCTCCTGCCTCAGCCTCCCTGAGATTTTTATCGCAAAGGCTATGCAGTTGGATTAATATCAATTTTCTCCTCCCCCAAGTATTTCCTCCTCCTTTGAGAATTAAACATCATTTTTAAAAAACGTTTGCTTGAACATTAGAATTATATAATTTGTTAACTGAGAAGGATCTTATGAGTATAGCAGGCCCCCTTCTCTTTATACTTGAGAAAACTAAGGCCCAAAGAACTTGTCTAAAGTTGCAAAGCTTTTTAGTGAAGGAACAAGCATGTTCAACATACTTGAAATCTTCTAGTTACAACATATGTTTAAATGTGTAGAATTTAAATAAGGAAAGCTCAACTATGAATTGAGTATTTTCCTCCTCTTACTATCTCTTATTTATTTCTTTTCTGTAGTTGCTCAAGTGGATAAATGCCATAGTATTTTATATAGCTTTGTAATGATAGAAGATCTGTAGTCAGCCAGATTTCCTGGGCTTACTAAGTTAGAAAATGCTGAAGGCTGGAGGGTCATAAAGCAGTTGTTTTGAAACCGTGTGGTTGTATACATAAGATTTGTCATCACAGTACAAACCAACTAAACTGACTAGGTCAATTTTTCTTTTTCTGTGAAATGAATGGGATTTCACTATTTTTGTCTTTCTAAACGAAAAGGTAAGTACACTTTACAAGGAATTGTAGAATAAACTGACTATGCAAATAAGATTTAAATTGGTATAATCTGTATTTAGTAGTCTATGGGAAAAATGTAGGGATTTTATATTCATACATTCTTGTTTTGCATTGCATCTTTTATGCATTCCTCAGTTGCAAGAAGTGAGTAATCATCCCTGTAGAAATGATTTTTTAAACAGTCACATCAGTTGGAAAGACTTCTAGTAAATAGCATAAAATTACATTCATTTGTTAAAGAAAGAGCAGGGTTATAGAGGACATTTCAGTCTCTCCACATTCCAGCCTCAACCTTAACTGGTTAGTCTGAAGACTTGCTCCTTCCTTAGGGTCTAACTTTACTGACTACTCTTCATGCCTTAGTCTGTATTCCCACTGATGGTTTCTGATGCTCTCTCTCCTAGTTCTGATATATCATAATTTATTCATATTTCGCAGCCTAACTCAATATATACTGCTTGAATGAAGGCTTCCCAATCATAAATACTACAATAATGGTTACTATTTACTGAGCACTTAGGATATGCCAGGTCCTATGCTAAATAATTTACAAATTAATATATAGCACTTATTTCCAAAAAGTCCTATTGCATAGATTCAAAAAGGCTGCATAATGTGTCTGAAGGCACATGACTTATAACAGGCACTGATGGGATCCTAACCCTAGGCTCTCTGACTTAAATGCCCATGCTCCTATAACTATGATTATATACCAGCAGCCTCTGAACACCCTACCTTGAAAACAAACTGCTTTGATTAACTTATTGAATGCCAAATATGTGTTAGGCTCTTTACATAGCTTCTTTCCAGTAGGCCCCCTAAGATAATCCTCCTCCATTTTGCAGAATAAAACATTGCAGTTCTTAGAGGGTTAAGCCTCTTGGGTTCATATGGCCAACAAACAGCAGAACCCAAATTTGAGGCCAACGCCATGTGACTCCAAAGCTTCTGCTCTTTTGAGTGTATATTCTGGAGTAATCATCTCTCCCTCTGATCTCCCATATGCCACTTTTGTACTGTTTTTGTGATGCCTTCCATATACTGGTCCTGTGTGAAAGTATAGAAGTTTTACAGCTCCGATTAAATTGTTTTTGTGATTAAAATGAACATTGCATTCTATCACTAAATCATCTCATAGAGGCTTGGGGATCATGTCTCACTTATCTTTATATTCCCACTACAGCTTAGGATCATGCATGACACATATTGGGGACCTAAAGCAAAACAGAAATACCACTTAAATAATTCAAATTAAATTTAATTTGAGGTCATTTTTAGTATTATACTAAATAGTCTCTCCCCCAGGAGTCTTTATTTATTTATTTACTTGGTTTCTGAAACGCACCTGTGACATACAACAATGAAAATAGCCCTGAACAGCCCAGCAACCAAATGCCATGATTGGCTCATTGACCAGGAAAGAGTGGAGGGCTCCAATTAGAATGTACACATCACAGACCAGACTAAGAAAGCATCGTTCCAAACAGCAGGAGCAGTAGGAATTGAATACTTCAGCAGTGGCATGGATTAGGAAAGGCAAGGGGAGCAGCTAGGAACAGGCAGTGTAACTGTTGAGCAGGTGGCCATCCTCGGGAGACATGTGACGGAAGCATTCTCCCTTCTCACTGGTGCAGGGGGGAGGCTCAGATGGCTCCCACAATCTGCATATTGCAATCCTCGAAGGTGTAGGCATTGTGTTTGTGTGTCTGGAGTAGCAAACATCCACCTGCCTCTTGTTTACTTCTAAAGGTATTAGCATGTGGCTCAGAAAGTTCTCCCTCCCAGGTGGTTGTTTAGCGATGGAGAGATTAAAGGTGCTCCTTTCCATCTGGTCCAGTAGCGATGATACTATAGCGTTCAGCTCTCTGTTCTTCACCATCTAAATGTCCTACTTCCTCCAGAGCAATGGCAAAGCAAACCACCACAAGTTGTCATGAGGAATTAGGTTTGATTTTCTTTTTAAGGAGGCAGAGTAATTAGTAATGCATTTTAGTTCAGCTGTATTATTCAGTGCCAATAAAAATGCACCATGTGAAATTCTTATCTAAACTCATGCATTTCCTAACAATTTCTGAAGAGACCTTTTGCTGAATTATGTTTTGAAAATATGATGACGAGAGTGATTTTCCCCTCTTTGATTCAATGTCTGGCCCTTCTGTGGAAATCTTAACAAACTGCATGTGTTCAAAAAGAGAAAGAAGATGTGTTTGATGTTAAGTTGTTAATGGCTTTGGTCTTTTGTTTAACGGAAATGCTATCTCCTAAGATTTAGATATAGACTTATAAAATATAAAAATAAAATAATAAAGTAAATCCTCAATGCCTGACAATATTAGACCTAAAGGGAATTTTAGAACCAGTGACTCCTACTCATGTTCTAGAAAGCATGGTCCAGGGATGGGACTTGGCTGTTGAGACGAACAGCAGACAGGTCTGCAGGGCTCCTGGCTCTGGGAGATGCTGGCAGAGTGGGACAGTGGTGTGACAGGGCCAAGACAAAGTTGTCCTGGGGCAGAAAAGAGGGACCTGTCTAGAGATGTTCAAGAGATCAGCAACAGGACTTGGATTTGGAGAAGAAAGTTGTAGAGTGACTTCTGATTTTCCACTTGGATGACAAGGCTTCTTACAAGGTGGTACAGGAAGCATAAGAGAAAAATGCCACTTTGGAAATGTTCATTTTGAAATGCCTGTTGAAACTCAGATAAGTGAGCACTAAGGCACATTATTTATTTGTAACAGGACTAAGATTAGAATTTAAGTTTCTTCCTTCCTATTCTAAGGTTTATTAAGCTCTACCAATTTGCCTCCCCAGAACAATTTTTATAGTGGTATTTCCTCACCTTTTTAAAAATTCTTAATCTAGGAAAAAAACCTTACACCTGCAAAAAGAGATTTATCTTCTTATTCTACTTATCATGATTTCATAATGGATTTTTTCATACTTACCCATTTCTTTGTTATTTTATACAAATGTTACTAAGGGATTATCAGTGCATCCTAGCCAATCATGACTTTTTAAATATTTCATGTAGAGTTTTTAAAAGATATTTGTTTTTTCCTAAAATAGTTTGTTTATAGCCTTTGCTATGGAGGAACTGGGAAAAAACATTCTGAGGGGAGGTAAAGTTGCTTCTTAAGTTGTTTCTGTAAGTATCGTTTCCTATTAGTCCCGTTTTAGTGGGCAGGAAACTAAAGCCAGAAAGTTAAGTGACTAGAGGCCACACAGCTGAGTCCTGGGCATTTTCTGCCCTTAGGATATTAGACCTTGGGAGAGAAGACATTGGGATCTAAATGGTGAAGTGGTTAGATTATGTTCAAGAAAATGTCTCCTGGTAGGGAGGTAGAATATCCTTGGGTAGATCTTAAAAACTTTTATACCTTTAATTCTCACAAATAGTTCTACCAAATAAACTGAATCTCATCATGGAATAAAAATTCTTTTTTTAAAGACAAAAAAAAAATACCTCCCAGAAATTTATGAAACATGACATACTTCCCACTAGAATTTGAGTTATTTCGAGAGTATGCTGGTATGGGGGACAATGGAAAGTATTTGTTAGTTTTACCTAATACACTTTGGAAAGAGCAACAGATAAAAATGCAAATATGGAATTCACCCAAGCAAATGAGGCGCAGATTTAAGCATTTCTAGGAAGCAGACAGACAAATAGTAATTAAGTTGTCAAGTTACCTTTCTGGACATACAACTTTTGAATAGGGTTGGCTTTATAATAGATATGAACAATTCCAAGAAGCACCAGGGAGACCCTTCATAGCTTTATTTCTGTGGACTCTGAAAGTTTTAAAGCTTCGCTATTAAAATATAACTCTCTCTGTGTGGCAATGAGCTTTATTATTTTAACAGCTATCAGAATGATGGGACCCAGGATAGGAGAGCAAGGGCCTGATATTAATAGAAGTGAGAAGACAGACTCAGGACCTAGCTTGTCTCTTATCAGGATATCACTGTACTTGTTTTAGAAAAAAAAATATTGCTCTTTTTTTCATATAATTGGGTCATTGAAGTAATAGCAGTGGGCTATCTAAGGAGGAAGATAAATGACATATCCAACCATTTGAAAATTGTAAGAATTCTTCCATGCTGTATGTTGGTGGTGGTTGTTATTATTGACCAAGGAGAGACAAAACCAGTAACTTGGGGTGGTTTGACTCAAATAGGTCAAAGATGTTTTGATATTTAGAAATGCCACAGGGGCTGCACTAAGATATTTAGAGGATATTTTCTATTTTGCTCAAAGTATAACCTATAAATAATAGGTTTATAAATAACTGTTCAAAGCAAAGAACAGAGAACTTGGCTAAAGTATTTGAGTTGACACTTAGAGTTTGGCCTGAGGACCATCAGCCCTGTGTGTTTTGATCTGCATATCCATAATATTTAGATGCAAATATAGAAAAATTAAATTATAGAGTTTGCAAAAGAGACCTCAGAAATTACCTAGTCCAGTGGTTTTCAAACTTGATTTTAGCAGCAGACTTTTTTCTTTAAAAATGAAATCTTAGGTGGAACCCCCAATTCTTAAAACAGATAAGTGGGTTCATCTGGCTTTTTAAATCTTGATAATCTTGATTGTTTGGGGGAAAAGTTCCTCATTGCTTACAGCATCCCTTAAGCACCTCAGGTAGCACAGTTTGAAAACCACTGATCTAGTTCAACCCTTTCATTTTACAGATGAGCAAACTGAGGTCCAGAGAGGTTAAGTGACTTGCCCAAGGTCACACAGCTAGTCGTGGAAGAGCCAGGACTAGATCTCAGGTCTCTTGACTCCCAGTCCAGTGCTCTTTCCACTACACCACACTGCCAGTAAGGTAGGTGCTGTGCTAGCATTATGTTCATAGCTACTAAGAGCCTTCAGTATTTTCCAACTAATTTACACTGGTAACATGCATTGAATGTTTGTGTATTATTCAGAAATGGATAGGATATGAAAATACAGATTAGAATCTCACAGAAATACTCCTAGAAGATAAATCAATACCTACAATGTTTCACTTTTAAAAATTATTTTAAAGCAATGCATTTAGGTAACGTCTGAGCTATACTGGCTATTTTAGTCTGATAGCAACAATCAATATGTATGGAGTCAGTATGTTTTAGTGAAGACACATACTTTGATGGGAGCAGCATTGAGACTTCTGGCCACCATTCCCACAGGGGCCATACTCTGCTGTCATTTCCAATGTGGCCTGTTGCCTGTCCCAGAACTGCGCATTCTTCTTAGCATGTATTTTCACGTTAAACCCTGCAGACTTTCCCTCAGTTCTTTCTGTGCCTATACCTTCTCTCTCTAATGCCTTTATCCTTCTCAACCTGGTGTGTGTAAATTGCCACTGGGGCTCCACCCAAAAGGGACATAAAGGATGGTTCATTGTAGAATCCTGTTGCCTGGGTAATCTCTGTTGTTGATTCAGTTTCTACTCAGGTACCTCCAGGATTATCAAAGACTGGGACTAAATGCTAGGAAAGTAGAAAAAGTATCTAACACCCTCTGTGCTATTGTTTTACCACCCTAAATCAAAAAGGCACGTGGAAATCTGTAGCTACTGTACATCGGTAGAATTCTTATGAGAAAATTTCCCTGAGAAAATAGATGTCACCACTAGTCTAAGGATAAAGTGCTGGTCTCGTAAAAAGAGCCAGCTGCCAAGTAAAAAATTAGTTTGGGAACCGTGGCGCCAAAGTTGAATATGGTTTGTTCCTATCTTATTGAGTATAATGGGTTCAATAGAGCCAGAAAAGATTTCAGCCAGGAAAGATTTCTTTAGTCCCACTTTTGTTTGAGAATCGAGGAACCGTGATTAGTTATCAGGTCTCATTTATAGAATGCATCCCTTCGGAAAGCCAAGTTCAAAGTTCTGTGCATCATTCAATGACGTGCAGTCAGGGTGTGGCTGTCCTGCCTGTACCTGATAACCTTTGGCAGGATATGCAAGCTCTCTGGGCGTGTGTTTCCTCAGCTTTGAGGGGGTTGACTTAGATCTTCCTTCTAGTCCCAGCTGGCTCTGTACAACCACTGATTGTCTCGGTGACTCAGGATCATGTCAGGGTCCCACACGGTGCATTGCTTACTGTATTAGCTCAGTTTGATCCTTGCTTTCCAGTAGAACTTTCTATGGTGATGAACATGTTCTATATCTGTGCAGTCCCATGCTGACGCCACTAGCCTCAGGTAGCTATGAAGCACCTGAAATGTGGCTACTGCTACTAATGAACTGAATTTTAGGCTTTATTTAATTTTAACTAACTAAACATTTTAATTTAAACAGCCATGTGTAGCTACTGTATTGGACTACACAGTTCTTAGATGTTCTGACACAAAAGTCAGATACTAGAAGGAATCTGTGTACCTAAAGTATTCATCAAGAGAGTGGCGATGTTTTACCTTGATGAATCTTCACGAAATACAGTCAGTCTTAGGGTAGCGTATTAGAATCAAGTACTCTTTTGAATGAAAATGTTATCTACAGAAGGAGACTGAGTTTCCTTCTATTTGTGACTTAACCCCTTGGGCTTCAGCTGAAAAGATGTTTGCTAATTTGATGAGAAAGCAGCAAAGCATTTTCTCATGTGTGTAGTCTTTTTTACCCCTAAGTAATTATAATTTTAAAATGTGGGGTTTTTTTTCCCTTTTTTTAAATTTCAGAATATTATGGGGGCACAAACATTTTGGTTCCATAAATTGCTTTTGTACCATTTAAGTCAAAGTTATACATGTGCCCATCCCCCAGATAGTGTGCAATGTATCTGTTAGGTGTGAATTTACTGTGCACAGTCTTATGGTCATTTTGGTCTCAGCGTGGGTTTCAGTGAATTCCTGTATGTTTTTCTGGGAAGCTGGGTTTAGAATGTTTCTGGACAATAAAGGAATATTCCGTTTATGTTACAGGCTCAAATATGAGTGACTGAACTTTGCTGGTTTCTGAGTACTTGATGAAACAAACTCTTTTTTTCCCCCCTTCTTCAGAACCAAAGAAAATGGCTTTGACAGAGAGCCTTTGCACTCAGAACATCCAAGCAAGCGACCATGCACTATTAGCCCAGGCCAGCGGTACAGTCCAAATAATGGCTTATCCTACCAGCCCAATGGCCTGCCTCACCCCACCCCACCTCCACCTCAGCATTACCGTTTGGATGATATGGCCATTGCCCACCACTACAGGGACTCCTATCGACACCCCAGCCACAGGGACCTCAGGGACAGAAACAGACCTATGGGTAAGACTGAAGGATCTGTTCACTTCTGATGGGATTGTATGCATGAAGACTGTGTCATTGCTTCTCAGCTGAACTTGAGGCTTGAACTCTGTGATAGGGATACAGATTTTCTTTCTTTATATTGTCTCCTTTATGAGAAAACTTGGTTGGTATTAATATGTGCTTCAAAAGCTGTGCTCTCTTTCTCTTAATCACTTGTATTCTTTAAGACAACAAGTTACCTTTTTTTGGGGGGGGAGGAGCATCTAAGTTAATACAAAACCCTCAATTGTGGGAACAAATGCAGAATGAATTTTTACCTTGAATTTTTTTTTAAAACATGTGAGACTTCATATGCAGTCTGCCTGCCACAAATATTTTTAAAAATCCATTTTTTTCTTTCATTATATCTCTTATTTCAGATAGTTTCAAAGTTCATTTTGATTTTTTTCAGCCTCCTTGATATTCTATATTTGCAAAATATGTCATGGCATTCTAACTGTGGCTTAACTTGACAGATGTTCCTTGGAAGAATGATTTGGTACCTTTATTTTCTTGGAAATGCCAGTGATTAAAGTTAGTATTGACAAATTTGGGTCAAATATCAAAATACCAAAGAAGTGAATTTGGGCAAATATGTGTTCTATTTGCCTGTGTTCATTCCTTCTTTGCATAAAACTATTTATTGGAAGTAAAGCATTTAGGAGATATTGCCTTCTAAAGAACAAGTATCTGCCATGAAAAATGAGGTAAGTTTTGATGCATGGTCAGTGGTTGAGGTGATGGTATCAGAGGATTAGTAGGTACACTGTTGCTAGGGCACCTTCATTTCCTAATTTTTGGTGACAGCAAACTGAGAGCAACAGTCAGCCCCTTTTTCTTTTTCTGTATCCTATTTCCCTGTTACTGAATGGCAGGACTTTTTCTACCTCATAACTAGTGCTGGCAAACTCTCCTGCCATGGGTGATTTGGTGGGCAGGATACCGGAAAGAACAAGAGATGAAGTCTACGTGAAAAACCAGAAAACAGAGCTAAGGATACAGAACTCTGGGAAGTGCAGCCAGCCAGTTATTCACTGCTTGATTAGTAGTGATGGTGTTTTTTTGTTTGTTGGTTGGTTATTTAGCCACAGGTAGAGAGGGCCTGATATGCAGAAATATACCTTAGATTTCCAAACAGATTGCCAGCAAAGGAGGGCTGCCATATGTAGGGTCTTTTTGCCTTTCTGTACACAACCCTCCAAATGTTTAAAAAGCAGAAGGGGAGAGTCAGGGTGAGGGAGGGGTTGTTGAGGCTTTGGTTGTGAGATAGTAAATTAGTAGTTCTGGTTCCCCACAACAGTAATTTCTACATTTATTTAGTGTGTCAGACAAATGGCTAAGCATATAATTTGTGCTTTCTTAATAGCTAATCTGTTTAATGTTCTCTCAGGTACCATTTCTGAAGAGCTTTCAGAAGTGATTATGTTGTTTCTCAGTCTAGATTGATATTTTTGACCCCCAAATCAAATGTGATAACAACTCCCTCCTACACAAGAGCCCTACCATTTATTTATGACTTAAGGGCTGAAAACAATGATTGTATGTTTTTAAACAGCAGTAGAGTCATCAGGTCACTGTGAGACCAGTTCAAAAGATCCCATTTTGTAGGTGCTAGGAAATGGCCTATTTCTTAGGCAGCAGATGCTATTTTATGAAATATTAGTTCCAGTGCACTATACAGTAATCAGCAAGGAAGTAATTATGCTTATGTTCAATGATTATGTTTTCATCTAGTAATGTAAAATATCCCTTTATGAATTATATCTGTATCCATTGGTTTTATGTGATTTTCTTCAGACCATGTTCCTTACCTTTTAATTATATTAGCTTATAAAACTAATAGTGCTAATCTCTATAAATATGTGCAGCTACTAAACCATCCCTAAAGTCTGGCAGAGTTTAGTGTGTGTTAATGTAAAATAAAATCTTGATGTATGAGTAACAAATTATGGTGTTACATCAGGCTGCCATTTTAAGAATATAAAAATTGTCATAAAGGTATACTTAGCCGAGTATGATTTATAAATGCCTATTATGTGTAAGGACATATACTCACTAGAATCCTTTAATAAAAATAACTTGCAAGCAGCATTACTTTATAAGTGAGCTTAGAATTTTAGCCTACTTAGCTAAAATCTTCTAAAACATAAGAACCATCTAAGACTCAACATTAGTTTCCCACATATGAAAATGTGCTCTTTAATGATTATGAGCTATTTTCCCCTAGTACATTACTCTGGTATTATGAATATAAATAAAAATTGTTGTGGTGCTGAGCATTTATGCATCTGAAATAGAGAAATTAATAAATATAAATTTTTATTTGTATTTTTTTCTTTTTAAAGATTCTAACAAATGACTTTCAGTGCTCAAAAGCAGCAAACAAATCCTCTATTTTTTCCTCAATGTACATGGGCTCAAATATGTTTCTAATGCACTTGTTATTTAAAAAATGAGATGGAGCTTAGCGCTGTTTCACAAATGCTGGAATCCCATTAGTCACAGACATCTTGTTGCTCATTAATATTATTCCAGGTGTTAAGAGCTTGTATCATTGATTTAGTCTGCTGAATTTTTGAAACTTTTGAGACCTCTGGAGTTTGTGTCATTAAAGGCAATATTCAGATGTCTCTATCATGAAAATTACTGTCACATTTATATCCTTATCATTCTCTGGTTTTCTGTGATGACTAATTTTAATGGTAATGCTTTTCCCCTAAAACACAGGCAACAAATAAGTCAACAAAAATTACATATTTGCAAACATTTCAACTTGAAATAATCACAACAAACAGAGCAGTAACTAAACAGTACTTTTCGCCAGTGTCTTGTCTTTTATGCAAATTAATAAAATATATTTGCACTTTTACTTTTTTACCAATAGGTGGCATTGACAATTTTAACTTTTAAAATGTATCTCGGAATATGTTCTAATTGGACAGGAAAATGGTGCAAAGTGTTTTGTGATTTTTTTTTTTTTTTTTTTGAGAAAGGGACACAAACTGTCACCCAGGCTAGATTGCAGTGGAGCAGTCGTAGCTCACTGCAGCCTCAGACTCCTGGGCTCAGGCAATCTTCTTGTGTCAGCCTCCTGAGTAGCTTGGACTACAGGCGCATGTCACCATGTCCAGCTACTTTTTTAGTTTTTGTAAAGATGGAGTATGGATATGTTGCCCAGGCTGTCTTGAACTCCTGGGCTCAAGCAGTCCTCCACCTTGGCCTCCCAAAGTGCGTGAGCCACTGCACCCAGCCCCAAAGTGTTTTTTATTTAGCTTTGTACTTAGTCTGAGAAAGAGCTGTCATAAATTTGTTCACTTCCATCAGCTATAAATGAAATTGTAATTTCATGGTTGGCTGAAATGGAGTCATGTGACGCATCATCTTTATTTCTCTAAATCAGCTAAAAGAAGGGATTTCTATTTCTCATAAAGGATAGCAGCCTGCTGGGTGGCCATTCCAGCAGATTGGAAAGCCAAGCCCCAGCCAAAAGCCAGGCAGAGATGCTTCCAAGAAGGGATTTCTAACCATTCCAATCTCACAAAAAGTGGAATGTAGCATCTTATAACTCGTATTATCATTTAGTTCTTATATAAGGCCCACAGAGAAGGAGCCCTCAGGTGTTTAGAAGCCCAAACCACACTAGACTCAATTTGCTGTTTAGAGTAAAATTATGAGAATTAGCAACTAAAAAGCATGTTTTTGATCATTTAAAATGGAAAATATTGCCATAGCCCAATGCCTTTCGTTTACGGTAGAATGTGAAATGAATCTGTAAGAGAAGCAACACATTTTGAGGTTTCTCTGGTCAGAGCCTTCTTTCCTTTCTTTTTAGCGAGACACATTTACTTCCTGTTTTCATGAGCATTCCAGCTAACTGGTCACTTTCATCAATACTGATGCTCACTTGGTAGACATTTTCATGTTACTTTTTCATAGCAGTACATTAACTATGATGCTAAAGAGCATTGATACTTATGGATTTCAAATAAGGCTTGGATTTATGGTATTTGCCAAATTATATCTGGTATGTTGAAAGGATGTCTAAGGGTTATTTATTTTTTTGATAAATTGAATAAATATATGTAGCCTCATTATATAGTGCCTTTCTTCATGGCCTAATTTTATCATGGAAGTATAAGTAGTTAGGATTGTATTCTTGTATATAATGCTAAAATGTGGAAAAATTTTTAGCATGCTTGTTTTGGAAAAACATATCCATGCTCATGTAAAATGACTTATGCTGTCTTTATTTTTAATGCAGGGCAGCTATATTCTGAAACTACCTAATGTCTACTGTGGTTTCTTGTATTTATTAAGAGTTAGAACATATTTTTACTTAGGGAGTGTTATGTGAATAACTAGCCCTGGACTTAATGTTACTTAACTCTGTCTCTTCTGCGTGAAATAAAAGATTCTGGCTAGATGACATCTAAAATTCCTTCTAGTTCTAACCTTTTATCATTTTATGAGGAATCCATTAGGTAATTCTGAATCTAAGTATGACTCATGTCTCCATTCAAAAATCAAATATATTTTCATGTCATTGAGTTTACCCACATAGTCCTTGCTATGTGCCTGTGTGCATACGGACTGTATACTGAATGCTTTGATTGTGTACCGAATACTTCTCTGCATTTGTAGGGTTGCATGGCACACGTCAAGAAGAAATGATTGATCACAGACTAACAGACAGAGAATGGGCAGAAGAATGGAAACATCTTGACCATGTAAGACATTAGTAATCACTTAAGTTAAAAAATGTTTCAAAAACAACTGGAATGAGGTTATGTGATAAAAGCTTGGTGATGCTTTGAAGGTATTGTGTTTCCTGCTCTCCTTGAAAAAAATCAGTGAGAATGTGTAGAATATAGGATGTGATTTCTGAATTGATATGAAAGCCACTTAAGAGAAATGTTTAGATCATGCAAAGGAATTCTCAAAGTCAGATTAGTGGGCTACTGTTTTACTGTGAAAGGGTCCTTTAGTTTATCATGTAATGGGATTACTATTTGCAGAGGTGGATTTACTGGCTGTAATGCCTTCAGGTGAAATCTCTCTGTCAAGACTCATGTTCATGCATCCTATTTTTTCTTCTTACTCCCATTGAACTTTCTCATCTAATGGGTCTTAATTTCAAATCCAACCATTGAAAATATTAGACTGAAGCCTTCAAAGGATAAAATTGCATCCTTCATTGCCCTGAAATAGTTTCATTTTCCACCAAAGTCTTTAATTTGTGGTGATTTGTATGTTTTTCCCTTTTTTCCTGTTTCTCACATAGCTGTTAAACTGCATAATGGACATGGTAGAAAAAACAAGACGATCTCTCACCGTACTAAGGCGATGTCAGGAAGCAGACCGGGAGGAACTGAATTATTGGATCCGGCGGTACAGTGATGCCGAGGACTTAAAAAAAGGCGGGAGCAGTAGCAGCAGCCACTCCAGGCAGCAGAGTCCCGTCAACCCAGACCCAGTTGCATTAGGTACCTTTTTCCAGATGAGCATCTTGAACAGATGTTTCTGATGCTATTAATGCCGACTTTATTTTTAACTTGTCTTTTTAAAAATAAAGGACATGCAGGGGATTTTAGGACAATAACCACTTTACATACCTTCAAGCATGTCTTATCTATCAGGAAAGTGGGCAGATTGGTGTACAAAGAGCTTGGTCACAAAACTAAACTGCTTTTCCAAGTGAATGTATTGAGCTTACGGCAGAGTTTCAAAGCTGAACCAGAATTTCATATGCATACCTAAAATGTGTGCTGCTTCATAATACAGCTGTTTGGACTCTGCCTCAAACTGGCAAAAACACCATCTCAGAGAATGGGGCTGGGGCTTGGGCACTTCTAAGGAGGTCTCTAGTGCATTCTTCCGCTGCACACCAATGTTAGCAGTGCACACGAGGATGCATATTTTATAATTATTAATTTAAGAAATAGTCTTTAAGACAATCTTATTTTGTAGCGGTATCTGATATTTGCAAAAAACACTTTCCTGAAAACCCTTCCAGGAAGAGAAACCTGAAAGCTGTATTATTTGCCTGCTGCTACTTAAAAATTAATGGTAAATATGTAGCTATCTTCCTGTGATTTGATCTTAACTTAGATTGCTTAATCATGATTTTATTAATTCTAATCATATAACAGGACTATTAATATAGGCATGCCTTAAAAATTGAATGCTAGTATGTAACTGTATTTAGTATTGATATTTGGGGAGTTGTTAGGATTATATAATCCCAAATATGTTGAAAGAAATCTTCAACCTGAAAGAATTTTTGTGTGGCCTGTGAATTCGTACCTAAATTAATAACACAGTGTCTACTGTTTGAGTTAACTTAGTGGAGATGGATCTGCGTTGATCTCAGTTCTTTCATATGCTCTTATGGTTTAACCCCACCCTTGTCTGCCCATGCTACAAAACAAACTAATTAATGGCACATGTACAGATTAAGCTTATGACTTTGGCCTCATTGGCACCATGGCTGGTTATCAAGAAATTTGAAACTTGAAACATATTATCTGACTATTGATCACATTATCTTTTTTATTAAAATTATTCCTAGCCAATGCAGTTTCCTTTGCAGTTGGGTTTGTGGATTCCTGCTAATCCCTGAATGCTGAATGCCTATCATCATAATAAGTATTAAATAAAGGAAGATTCCAAGGCACTTAATTTACCCAGCGGGCATTATTCTAAAGCATATTTAAACGACAAAAGTGTATTTGTCAGGTTGTATTAAGACAAGCAATGAAAACAGAATTAAGTTTGATTTGAACTAATATTGGTCTAAACAAAACTATTTAGAGCAGAGTAGAATAAACATCTTGTTTTTATTTCCTTATTGTGAACAAAAATTGGTTAATCATGAGAGATTTGCTTAGGACAAATAAAAGGGATATTTGTAACCATCTAGCATAGACAAAAAGCGAGAGCCTTAAAGTAAATAAAACTTTGGGAGTAAAAAGAGCCAGTTTGGCCTCCTCTATTGAACACATTCATTGAGCCAGTACTAATTTATTGAGTGCCTGCTCCGTGCTAGGCGCTATAATGAAGGAAAAAGATTCTTCATTCCTTCTCTTGGGGACCTTCGGGTCGACAGGGAGAGACCAGCAAGGGAAAAGCTGGTGTTATGGGCACAGGGTAGCCACCTTGATTTGGTCCCCTAAACTGGTGGGACTGCTATGATCTGCCACCCACTGTAAAAGAAACATTTCAGAAATTGATCAGACTTCATACCTAAGTAAGTTATTATCAGCATACAGAACATGGCCACTTAGTATATGGTCACCTCTACTGCACACAGATTCTAGTGATGCCAATGTTTATTTTGTTCTCCAGGAAGAGAGGTTCAGTTTCCCTGTTATGTAACCAAAAGAGTAAACTTGGTTTTTGAAAGCTCCTCCTTAGAACACACAAATTATACTACTTCTAGTGATGTTCCATGAATTTGTATTTTTGGTAAACCTGAGATGATCCCTTGGCTTTAAGCTTTTGCAGGTTGTACAATATTATCCAAAGGCTACAAATATTTTATTTCTTTCTTTAGACTCTGTTAAAACATCATGTTATTTGTGGACATGGAGCCCTAGATTGCCTATGAGGAAACTATCACAACTTTAGAGAGAACCTCTTGAGAGTTCTGCAATATGCCAGTTTTAGCACTGAAAATTCTTTTTCACTGCGCAGTCTTGCTAATTGATTCTTGTAGCCTTTGTGTTCCGTTTTCTGGGACTGAGCTATGGTTGTAAATGAGAGGACAGGTGGTTTGTAATCGTGGGCCACAATCCGTGGACCACATTAAGTGCTAAATCTTTCTTCCAGCTTTGGAGTTGAGTAGATCAATGTGTGTAATGAAAGGATTGAAGATTATTGGTCGATAAACGTATTTTCTGCTCTTGGAAAGTAATTAATGGAGTGCGTGTGTACAGATAAAGCTATGAATATGTTTATATATTTATACACATGTAAATCTCCATATCCGGTGGTATACTGTAGGTCTTTCTCTTAGCCTAATTCTCTTAATTCTTAAGCTACTGTCTAGTATCAAATGAGACCTTCAGAATATATTATAGAAGATATCTTTGGTTCAAAATATTGCACTACTTACATCCCTAACTTGGAAACACTGGAAAAATTTAGTCATACACACATTCTTAGCATTTTTAAATTGATCTGGGGACTGCACAGAGGAGACTGTATCTTTTGTGACTGATATGTTGTATTTGTTAAACTCAATACCATTCTCGCTTTTGAAATATATTCATAGTATTAAGTCAGTGTGGGGGATTAGTGAAATAACATGGTTAATCTATTACTAATTGAATTTTAAAAGTTTTCCAAAGATATTAAGGGCCATTTTGAATAGCCTGTGAAACAATTTTACGCACTGAGTATATACTGAAATCATAATGTTATTTCTATTCTTTAAATAAAGTGCAGGTTTATATCTTAGGCTTTTTATAAAATAGATTTTTCCTTGAAACGGTAAGTATTTATTATTTTTATTATTATTACTCATTTGCTTTGCATGAAGAATTCCAAATATCCAGCTTTTTTTTTTTTTTTTTTTTTTTTTTGAGACAGAGTCTCACTCTGTTGCCCGGGCTGTAGAGTGCCGTGGCATCAGCCTAGCTCACAGCAACCTCAAACTCCTGGGCTCAAGCAATCCTTCTGCCTCAGCCTCCCGAGTA
>CAUYRT010094054.1:0-11623 GCA_963574885.1 Lepilemur ruficaudatus | reverse complement strand
CGAGTGGCTGAGACTACAGGCATGCACCACTATGCCCGGCTAATTTTTTCTATATATTTTTAGTTGGCCAATTAATTTCTTTCTATTTTTAGTAGAGATGGAGTCTCGCTCTTGCTCAGGCTGGTTTTGAACTCCTGACCTAGAGCGATCTGCCCGCCTTGGCCTCCCAGAGTGCTAGGATTACAGGTGTGAGCCACCACCACGCCTGGCCTCTTTTATATGTTTGTTACTTGTTTCATGCCAAACACCAAATAATGACATTATTTAATGTAGTCTGTCATTCAGAAGTATGTTTTCTCCCATAACCGCCCACTGTGTCTCTCACCTGAAGGTGGAATTACTGGTGTTCTTGTTCCTCATGGCTGTTGTAGATCATTGTTCCTTTTTTCTCCCTACCAGCCTGCCCAGTTTCACCAGATTATATCACCACCTCGCTTTGTGTGAATTTATTTTCTTGTCATTGATTTGTTTGGCTGGCTTACTTAACATTACTTTCCCTTATTTGTTTTGGCATTTTAGATGAAAATTCATCTTGGTAGGAATTTAATTTCTCTTGAATGCTTAACTTTCTCCATCTAGAAGTTTGTGGCTGCCTTCACCTTGGTTCGCAGAGACCTGTGTGTGCCCCTAGTCCAGAAGCAGATATTAAAACAGCACCTCAGAGCTCTATGGAAAGCCAGGCTATTGTAGAACTTACAACCGTACTGGCAGTTGCTTGATCCTGGTCCTGGCTGTGAGGCTGTGTCTGCTTCCTCTCGTCTCCTAGAGAAATCACAGCTCCAGATAGTGGGTTTTGCTCCCTTTTTCACACCCTTATAGTGAGAGGGAGAATCTGACTCCTGGCTTTAATAGCCCGACTCCGGTTTCCTCTGTCTTATTGGACAGTAGTCTGCAGGATATAAGTTCCCTTGCTACTCTGTGCACCTGGAACCCATCAAGCTCACATCTTAGTCCCATGAGCGGTCTTAAGTTCTTGTTCCCTTTTTGACTCACAGAATTGTATGACTGATTCTCAGAGTATCAGTTTCAGGCAGTCTCTTCTCCCCACCATGATTTTATTTGCAAGTCCGAGGAGCTTAACTAGAAGTTACTGCCTTGAGGTGGACATCATTATTAACCTTTAAAGTTCACAGGCTTAAAAATGTGGCTCTTTTCCTTGCAGTGCAAATAATCACCTCCTCTCCTCACTTTTGTAGCTTTTAAGGTACAAGTTAGTTGTCTTTTCAAAGACGCTTTCACTTTACTCCCACACTGAGCCAGGTGCCCTTCCAGTGTGCTCCCCAGAACCCTGTGCATCCCTCCGTTTAAATGCTCACCATGTTTCATTGATGTTTTCTGACTGTCTGCTTCACCATAAGACTTTTAAAGTTTTGGAGTTTAAACACCGATTTTTTTTTCTTTCATTCACCAGCTTAATAGTGAGATAGTAGTATATGAGATTTTAAATTGTCTTTATCTTATTTTCTTGTTAGTATTTTTATGCATTATTCTAGTGTCGTTCTTTATTTGCCAAAGGGAATTGATTAGAAGGTGCATGTATCACAGTTAACCTTGAAAAATACCAGTTATGAGTGAGTTTAGAGCTAGATGTAAAAATTATGTAAGTGTGATTAATTGGTTTGGCAAACACAAAAGAACACTTTGTCTTGCCAGAGCTAGAAAGTAAGATGATAGGAGGTAAAGAAAGAGGAATTAGAGTACGACGAGGAGAGAGATTAGCAGATGCAGTAGCAGCGGTTATAGTGAGCCGCAAGTCATGCGTTGTCCACAGAACCAGAGGGAAAGTCAAAGGAGAAAAGAATTCCAACTAAAACACCTGTTTGAGGAGATACGTTGTCATATACAGCCCTTTATACTTTAATAGCTCTTAGTGCTTCTCTGTATGATGAATTAATTTCATGAAGTTAACCTTAGTGAGCAGGAAAAAGATTTAAGCTATGAGCTCTGTACTTTCTAAGGAATGGGATAAGTACAGTCACACGCTGCATAGTGGCGCTTTGGTCCACAATGGACTACAAGTAAGACCTGTGAGATTATAACGGAGCTGAAAAATTTCTGTCATCTGGTGACATCATAGTCGTTGTGATGTCGCAATACATTACTTGTGTTCTTGGTAATGCTTGTGTTGTGTTCGATACCACCTGCAGATGACTGTGTTAATTATATATAATATGTAGTTTGAAATAGCTAGAAGGAGGATTTTAAATGTTCCTGACACAAAGAAATGATAAATATTTGTGAGAATGGACATGCTAATTACCCTGATCTGATCACTATAATTGTATGTCCTGAAACATCTATGTACCTCATAAATACGTACAATTATATAACAATTAGGAAAAAAAACAAGCCGGACATGGTAGCACACACCTGTATGTAGTGCCAGTGACTAGGGAGGCTGAGGCAGGAGGTTTGCTTGAAGCCAGGAGTTTGAGTTTGCAGAGCACGATAAATGTGCCTGTGAATAGCCACTGCACTCTAATGCAGGCAACATAGCAAGACCCTGTCTCTTAAAAAAAAATTAAAAACAAAAACAAGTTAACCGTAAAAGAATATTAGGTCCTGCAGAGGTATTCCCGGCAGTCACTGTTACAGATGGCGACTCCTTGCATGTTGTTGCCCGTGAACCCTTCCAGCAGGACAAGATCTGAAGGTAGAAGACAGTGGTACTGACGATCCTGACCCTGTGTGGGCCTAGGCTAATAATGTGTATGTTTTTGTCTTGGTTTTTAACAAAAAAGTTTTAGAAGTTAAAAAAATTTTGAAATAGAAAAAACTTACAGAATCAGGATATAAAGAAAATATTTTTGTACAGCTACAAATGTGTTTGTATCTTAAGCTAAGTGTTATTACAACAGAGTCAAAAAGGTTATAGAGTAAAAAGGTTGTAATCTATGGTTAATGTATTATTGAAGAAAGAAAGTTTTTAAAAATGAATTTCGTATGGCCTAAATGTACAGTGTTTATAAAGTCCACGGTAGTGTGCAGTAATGTCCTAGGCCTTCATATTCATTCACCACTCACTCACTGACTCACCCCGAGCAACTTCCAGTCCTGCAAGCTCCATTCATGGACAGTGTCCCATACAGGTGTGCCATTTTTCTCTTTTTACACGTACTTTTACTGTACCTTTTGTGTGTTAGATATACAAATACTTAACCACCGTGTTACAGTTGCCAACAGTTTTGAGTACAGTAACATGCTGTACAGATTTATAGCTTAGGAGCAATGGGCTGTACCGTACAGCCTAGGTGTGTAGTTGGCTGTACCGTCTAGGTTTTGTTAAGTGCACTCTGATGCTCACACAGTGATGAAATCGCCTGACACATAACACATTTCTTGGAACGTATCCCTGTCGTCAAGGCACTGTGTATATTTTTGAAGAAATTTTCATCAGAATTGGTTA
This sequence comes from Lepilemur ruficaudatus, assembly GCA_963574885.1. Taxonomy (NCBI): domain Eukaryota; kingdom Metazoa; phylum Chordata; class Mammalia; order Primates; family Lepilemuridae; genus Lepilemur; species Lepilemur ruficaudatus. Next base: position 8,217 of record CAUYRT010094054.1, on the reverse strand, counting down.
TGATGATAAAGACTACAGCACTTACATTCACTTGTATTAGAACCCCACTCATTGAAAATACTCCTTTTTACTAATCACAGAGTTATTTCTGTACTTTGTTGTGTTTACCTGTTGGATAGTACTCATGAGGATCTGTTTAATTTGGCTTTAGCAGATTGCTAGATTTGTTTTATGACTGTGAAACTCAAGAGTAGAGGTATCTCAGTAACTAGTGCTGGCAAGGATGTGGAGAAAGGGGAACCTCTTACACTGTTGGTAGAAATGTAAATGAGTATAACCGCTATGGAGAACAGCATGGGGGTTCCTGAAAAAACTAAAAATAGAACTACCATCTGACCCAGCAATCCCACTTCTAGATATATATCCATAAAAGGGAAATCAGTATATCAAAAAGATCCCTGCACTCCTGTGTTTATTGCAGCATGATTCACAATGGCCAAGATTTGGAATCAACCTGGGTGTCCACCAACAGATAAGTGGTTAAAGAAATTTTGGTACATACACGGTGAAATAGTACATAGCCACAGAAAGAATGCAGTCCTGCCATCTGCAGCACCATGGATGGAACTGGAGAACGCTACCTTAAGTGAAATGAGCCAAGCACAGAAAGACAAATCCCCTATGTTGTCACTCATACGTGGGAGCTAAATAGTAAAACAACTGATCTCACGGAGACAGAGAGTGGAACGATGGTTACCAGAGGCTGGGAAGGGTAATGGGGGAGGAGATGAAGTGGGGATGGTTAATGGGTTCAAAAATACGGTTATTAATAGATAGAATGAACATTTGACAGTACAGCACAGTGACTGTGATGAACAATAAGGTATACTTCAACATAACTGAAAGAGTGGGATTAGAATGTTCTAGTACAAACAAATCATACGTGCTTGAGGTGCTGGACACCCTAGTTACCCTGATTCGATTAATACACATTGTATGCCTGTATCAAACATCACATGTACTGTATATTACGTACCCGCAGAAATTAAAATTTTTTTTAAGAAAAAGGTAAAGGTATCTAATCATTATTGTTTTAAAGTATGTACCCTCTGAAAAGTAAGCCTGTACTCAGCAGTTAAAAATAGTGTGTAGGAAGATCAAAACAATGTTTTGTGTCTGTGGAATTCTTTCCACGTAGTAATTTAGTTTAAGTTAATTTCCTCTTTGATATTTTTCCATAATCTTTAAATGTGTAATTCATCTGTCGTCCTTGGTGTCTTTCATTTATTACTATTGATTTTAGTTTTTTTAAAGGGGCTAACATTCTGTTATCATAGTCCATTTATATATCCTAAGATAAGTTAAAGGCTATTTGCTGCCTTAAAAAAAATTCATTATATTTTCTTATTCTCAAGAATTGGGACAACTTAATTCCAAAATTACTATCAGTTGACAATAGTGCTACTTAAATTTGAAATGCTGTAGCTCTGAACATCTCAATTCAATTAAGCTGTAGATATTTGTTGAGATGACATAGTGAAGAGTTTAATAAAGAGTAAGGATATCGGATTTTGATGTTAAATGCAATAACCACTACATGAGGTTTTATTATCACCTATCTCAAATTAGATGATTTTGAATAAACTTACGAACATTTTTAACATATAAACACTTTTTCTTGTAGTATTTGCTAACCTTTTATGAGAGAAAATTCTAAACATACTCTTGATCATGACTTGAAACTTTTATTTTAATTTTATTTATTTTTTAAATTGTTCCCTTATAGAATGTTTCTCCATCCCAGAGAGATGAAGTAATTCAGTGGTTGGCCAAACTCAAGTACCAATTCAACCTTTACCCGGAAACATTTGCTCTGGCTAGCAGTCTTTTGGACAGGTTTTTAGCTACTGTAAAGGTAAATATTTTAAGATACCATTTACACATAACCTCTTGTTTTAGTGTTTGTATGCTAAACTGGAGGCTATTAGTAAACATTCTGTGAAGTGGAAAGAAGCGGAGAACTTTCCTGGAGAATGGTGTAGGTACCCGTAGGAAGACGTGTCTTCTGCTGCTGTTTTAAATTTTTGGAAGTGTTTCTGATTGTATTCTATAATTATCTTTTTGCTGTAAGTATTTATAACTTAGACTGTGAAATTTCTGATGTCTCGATTTTAGTATAAACTGCATAGCATTGGCAGAATGTTGAGTCATCTAACGTACGGTGTACTAAAGGTGGACAGTGAGTCAGACTAGGAAAGTAGAAGCCTACTGTACACATTTTTCTTTGTCACTAATTTGTTGAATATTTAGGTTGTGTGTTTTTCTGAACAATATGTAAATACTGTCTAGGGGCATACTTTGGGCTGTAACAAGATGTCATAAAACAACTTTGGCATATTTTTGTTGACTGGCAGCATACAAAACATTAGTGAAGTTTTATGTTGCTCCCATTGCTCTGTGACTGGCTACGCTAAGTCATAAAGAGTTGGCTCTCAGCATTTTTAAAGCAGCATTTATTTAATGGCAAGTCATGAAAAAGTGGAAAAGTGATTCAGCTCTAGTCATTTGTATGCCTAGGAATATATAAACTAGGGAACTGAAGTAAGTGCTTGGTTATTAGGTATAAGAAGTAGAAGCCAAAGGGTTTAAGGAGTGTAGGAGTGTAGGTTTGGATAGCCACTCAGTTGTGTTTCATACTTCTACTCTTAAGGGACTTAAAAGAACCCTTAATTATGATGCCGATTGCCTGAAATCTGGGTTATCTGGGAAATGCCTACTTTTATCTCACGACTCGTCCACATCCCTCTTCCTGTACCACAGCTAACTCACCTTTCACAGATAGTTCCACAGAAAGATGAGTTTAAGGTTAGGGTCCTTGCTCGGGTTATATATTCTTCAAGAATTATTAATGAGCTCATTGTTACAGCTTCTATCATGAAAGAGGTTTTTGGTTTTTTTTTTGAGGCAGGGTGTTGCTCTGTTTCCCGGGCTAGAATGCCGTGGTGTCATCATAGCTCACTGCAGCCTCACACTCCTGAGCTAGAGCAGTCCTCCTGCCTCAGCTGCCCAAGTAGCTGGAACTACAGGCACGTACCACCACACCTGGCTGATTTTTCTATTTTTTGTAGACACTGGGTGTCTCCCTCTTGCTCAGGCTGTGGTCTTGAACTCCTTGGCCTTAAGCGATCCTCTCACCTCGGCCTCCCAGAGTGCTAAGATTACAACCTCCCGCCTCAGCTCCTGAGCTACAATGTCTGGCTAATTTTTTCATTTTTAGTAGAAACAAGGTCTTGCTCTTGCTCAGGTTTGTCTCAAACTTCTGACCTCAAGCCATCCTCCTGCCTTGGCCTCCCACACTAAATTTATTCTTAATTTAGGTGTTGTGTTGCTTACCCAGAGTTGTTAACTGTTAGGCTCTTTTGTTTGTAATGAACTCAGATTACCTGAGGGATGTGGGTTTTCTATATTGCATGCATGGGGAAATAGGGGGCCTGGAAAACTGTACTGGCAGCCAGATCTGATTTCATTTCCTAGATCACTTGTGTGTGTCTCTTAACCTCTGAGACTGTTTTCTAACCTGTAAAATAAAGACGCAACAGACATAATGCTATTTATGGAAGTGCCTTCTAAACCATAATGCTCTGATTAATAGTTAGAATTATTTTAAAATATTGATAATATTGAACTATTATGTCATGTGGACAGAGGATTGGAAGATTCCTAGAGTGTACGTCACTTATAGTTATTGGCATGTTTATTAAATGATAATCAAGACCATACTGTGATCATCAGAATTCCACAATGTTAGGGGAATGTAGTATTTAAGTATAATGTAATATTGAAACAGGTTTCACTGGTGTTCTTTTTGTGTATTATTTAATTTGCCTTTGTGTCATTCAGTATAACTTGGACTGCACTGTCCTAATTGTAGAAAACTGGACCGTGGTGCTGTGTTAGCAAACACACTGAAAGTGAGCCTGCCTTATTATGTAGGGAAACAGGCAAGTCCGAGCCCTCTTATGTGTGTCAAACTCAAGAATTTTTTTTCACTAACTGATCTTGTATGGATTTAGGACCTTTTCATTCTTATCATGGAACTTGAATACAGGTTTGTGTGGACACTTAATAATTAGAAAATTTTTACTCATCTGCTGGCATCCTGTCATTTTTTTAGAGTATTTGAATTATACTAATAGCTTTATTTTTATATTCTCTTTTTTCTCTTTAATTCTCCTAACACCTTGTGTGTTATCTTACTGATTATTTTGTTAGGTAAAGAAAATAAAATTGGAATTAAAACAAATTTTTTAACACACAAAAGTATATATTTTTAAATTTTGGGAATATTATTAAGAACTTATATTCTAAAAAGCTCTTGTCTGCTGGATAGAAATTTGGCTAACTGGCTTTAATTTAACTTTGAGCAATGGAATATTATTTTCATTGACTGTCACATGGCTAGGGTTTCAATGTTAAAAATTAGCTCTGATCTAGAAAGCAATGGTGGGAATAAAATTAATTGAATTCCATAGAATTGCATACATGTCTCATTTGCATATCTAATCTTTAAAAAGTTATAAAAAGTTAATAAACCCTTTTTGAAAAATCACTAAAGTTTTTTTTCCCTCTTCAAAATTTTAGGCCCACCCAAAATACTTGAGTTGTATTGCAATCAGCTGTTTTTTCCTAGCTGCCAAGACTGTTGAGGAAGATGAGGTAATAAATCCTTTCAAGATTGGTTATGTTTCTTTTGTGAAAATGTCTCCCCATTCATTAATGTGCTTTTGGTTTTTGAAAACAATTGAAAATGAATTTATTTCTTTGTCCTCTTCCCTGTGTGTCTGTTTTCCTTTGTTTTGGGTAGAGAATTCCAGTACTGAAGGTATTGGCAAGAGACAGTTTCTGTGGATGTTCCTCATCTGAAATTCTGAGAATGGAGAGAATTATTCTGGATAAGTTGAATTGGGATCTTCACACAGCCACACCATTGGACTTTCTTCACATTGTAAATATACCTGAAGTCTCTTAGTTTCTTATTTGAATATGTAGTCTTGTTTCAGTAATTTGAAAAATAGGTTGCCCACTCATTTATTTTGTACTGATTTTTCGGAAAAGGAAAACTATTGAAATTAGCCAAGGAAAAATTAGAAATTAGTGTATATGTCAAGTCACTGAAGCTAAAATTACAAAGTTAGAAATTGAGTAAGTTATATCAGTTTCTATACATAATTTCCTAGACAAAATTAAAATGATGTTTTTGTGAATTTTTTTTTTAGTTCCATGCCATTGCAGTGTCAACTAGGCCTCAGTTACTTTTCAGTTTGCCCAAATTGAGCCCGTCTCAACATTTGGCAGTCCTCACCAAGCAACTACTTCACTGTATGGCCTGCAACCAACTTCTACAATTCAAAGGATCCATGCTTGCCCTAGCCATGGTTAGTTTGGAAATGGAGAAACTTATTCCTGATTGGCTTCCTCTTACAATTGAACTGCTTCAGAAAGCACAGGTAGGTGTCAGTCTTATGAAATCTTGTGTTGGAATACATAGGGTTACCAGATGGTTATGGAACTGAGAAACATTTTTAATCTTGTAATCGCAAATCATTCTTAAGAGTAGACGAGGCCGGGTGTGTAAAACGGGATGAGCAAGGGTAAGTAAGACAAGGGAAAGATTGTGCGCGATAGGGAGTGGGTCTGCGTGGCAGCACTGTAGAACCCACATGTGGGGTGTGCCGGGAAGCAAGACTGGACAGGGAGGTTGGGGTCAGGTCACAGAGAGCCTTACTAATACTGAGCGAAGGCGTTTAGCTTGTTTCTGCTAGGCCCTGGGGTGCCGGCGAAGATAGGGGGGAAATATATGCTGCTACAGGAAGATGATTTTGACACTGCTGAAATCACAGGGAAAGGAAGGCAGAGAGCTGCTTTACTACAGGTAGATTTCGGAGGCCTTCCATATGCAGTCCTTGTGCTAGACACGTGGGGACAAAAAGATGAATTCGGTACAGTGCCCGCACCTTGGATCTTGTAACCTGTAATGGAAAGGCTCAGTAACTAAATAAAAATTTCAGTAAAATGTAAATATGACAACAGCTTGATACAGAAACAGATGACCATGGCATTCTGGGTGTTTAGGGGGTTAGGAAAATCTCAGGGTGATTCCAGAAAGGATTGATACCTTAACTGTCCTGAAGGGTAAGAAGGAATTAGCAAAACTCCCAAATTAAACAAAAACATAAGCAAAACCATTTCTTCCTAGTGTTGTTATATCTACTATTTTGTATACAATATAATTCTCATTGTTTTAAAAATATTCTAAATTCTTAGCTCGACAGGGTTCCTTCCTCATCCCTGATGAAATTTTTTTTTTTTTTTTTTTTTTTGCGCCTCTGGCTTTTTACTTAAATTCTTAATGTTGTATTTGCACTGCACTGAAGTGCAACATTCTTAATGTTGTATTTATCTGTCTGCACTGAAGAAATCAGAAGAGGCCAAAAGGGTAGAGTCAAGGAGTCTTCTAGACAAGGGGAACAGACTGAAAAAGCAAAGCAGACATAGGAGTGAACAGAAGAGTTTCTGCTCTCATGTAAATGTCTAGCACATAATTGCAAATGCAGAATTCAAGTTCCAAAGAGATTTATTTGTATTAGAAGTATAGGTTTGGGTGTAATTTCTACGAAGATGATGGGTAGGCTGGAGAAAGATGAATTGAAGATGTGCGGCGAGAAAAGAAGGCTCAGGGCAGAGGGAGGAAAAGTGGCCAGCCAAGATGACAGAGCAGCCTGTCGAACGTTAATTAACAAGTGCCTTTGTGGTGGTTTTTCCCTGGCCCAGATGGATAGCTCCCAGCTGATCCACTGTCGGGAGCTTGTGGCACATCACCTTTCTGCTCTGCAGTCTTCCCTGCCTCTCAATTCCGTTTATGTCTACCGTCCCCTCAAGCACACCCTGGTGACCTGTGACAAAGGAGTGTTCAGATTACATCCCTCCTCTGTCCTGGGCCCAGATTTCTCCAAGGACAACAGCAAGCCAGAAGTGCCGCTCAGAGGTACAGCAGCCCTCTACCGTCACCTCCCAGCTGCCGGCGGGTGCAAGCATACCTCCGCTAAACGCAAAGTAGAGGCAATGGAAGTGGATGACTTCTACGATGGAATCAAAAGGCTCTATAATGAAGACAGTGCTTCAGAAAATGTGGGTTCTGTGTGTGGCACTGATTTGTCAAGACAAGAGGGACATGTTTCCCCTTGTCCACCTTTGCAGCCTGTTTCTGTCATGTAGTTTCAACAAGTGTTACCTTCAAGTGCAAAACTAAAGTAAACTACTCTGGGGATGAGAACAGGCAAAACCAGGAAAGGCTACAGAAGGATATATACCTTATCAGGCTGACTTGAAGTGAGCCAGAAAAAAAACCCTCATTTACTTGTCCTGCTAATTATAATTCAATATTATTTAAGCACTTAAAGACTAAAAAAATCGAAAAGATGCAAAAATTTTTTAATAAGCAAATTTTTTTTAGTATGCAGTTGCACTCTTTTTCTGCTGGAATGTAATGTAGCCTGCCCCATGTTAAACATTCACATTTAACGTTTTAAAAAGTTCCAAAATTCGTAGCTAGCAAACCTGTTCCCAATGTCTTGATTTATTTTTCCTGTTGCTTTTGCTTGCTTCTCCATTGAGTACTTAATGAATTTTATGCATGTTTATCTATACTGACTTCCACTGAATAGGAAACCCCCAAAATTATTTTTTAGCTATTTAATGAACAGATTATTTCAGTGTGACAGCCATGTTTAATCTATGATTCAAATTCCAGTTAATCTGAAAAGGGTAATTTGGAACTGTCCAATATGAATCAGAGGTGGTAATAGAAAAAGGTCTCATATTCCCACACTGATTTTATGTTTGTCTCATTTCAGTTTCTACAGTTTAAAACCAATTACTGTTTTCATTTTTATCTTAAAGTGAAATTTAAAAGTGGCATGTAATTAGGATACTCTTAGATTTGTTGAAAGCATTTTTGAATTTGCATAAAAGAATTTGTGATAAAATTAATATATCCAGGTGCTCACCAAAGAAACATGTATGTAATAACTAAAATTAAGATTTTGGTAACTGCTCGGTTTTCACTCATTAATAATCGTAGTAGGAGAGACTGTCTAGGTGTCGGGGCAGCTCTATGATTTGAGTCTATAACGTGTAATAACTGAATTCAATACCCTAGTTTTATGTTAAACTGTTAGGATTTCCTTGATAAAAGTTACTCCCCCTGCCTCCTCAGCC